>CAUYSK010067737.1:0-26700 GCA_963575035.1 Avahi laniger | reverse complement strand
CAATAAACAAAGTGAATAAGAAAGGGATAGGATGTTAGATAACGTTAAGTGCTAAGAAGAAAAAACAATCAGAGAGAGGGATACACAGTGCCAAAGTGAGGAGTTAAAATTTTACATAGGGTGCGGCCAGGCGCAGTGACTCACGCCTGTAATCCTAGCACTCTGGGAGGCAGAGGTGGGCGGATTGTTTGAGCTCAGGAGTTCAAAACCAGTCTGAGCAAGAGCAAGACCCCATCTCTACTAAAAATAGAAAGAAATTAGCTGGACAACAAAAAATATATGGAAAAAATTAGCCGGGCATGGTGGCGCATGCCTGTAGTCCCAGCTACTCGGGAGCCTGAGGCAGGAGGATCGCTTGAGCCCAGGAGTTTGAGGTTGCTGTGAGCCAGGCTGACGCCACGACACTCTATCCCAGGCAAAAGAGTGAGACTAAGTCTCAAAAAAAAAAAATATATATATATAATTGACTTTTATTTGCGATTCGGCAATCGGGTAACCCCTCATTCTTGAGTGCTCTAGTAAGCTAAGCAGAGCATATTGGTTTTATAGACAGAAAAGGGCAGAGGAAAGGAGAAAAAGAAAACTAAAAGCGGATTGGTTGTTTCAAAGTTACTTTCCTTGTAAAGGTTAAAGCAGAGGGGACTGCCTTATCAGAACAGCTAAAAATGGCTGTTTGCAGATTTGCCTATTATCTTCCATTCTCTTGATTTCTCAGAAGGTCAGATAACAACTTAGTTTCTGTGTGGTGAGGCGGAACTTTAGCCTGAGTGACCCCATTTTGGTTTGGTCTGTTGGGCCCAGTGCACGAGCTCAGTCCAAACCAATGGCCTCCTATAAATTTTATTTAACAAACTTTTCCCTCTAATTGCAATTCTCCTCTTCTAGTTTTCACAAGGTTGGCTTCATGTCATTGATCTCAGCGCAAATGTCACCTTCTCAGGATCTCTCTGACCATCCAATAAAGGCCACCCAGTCACTATCTCATCACACTGTTTTAAGTGTCAGAGGAATTTTTATGCTTTTTTCTTTTTGAGACAGGGTCTCACTCTGTCGCCCTGACTAGATTGTAGTGGCGTCATCACAGCTCATTGCAACTTCAAACTCTTGGGTTCAAGTGATTCTCCTGCTTCAGCCTCCCAAGTAGCTAGGACCACAGGCACTCGCCACCACCGCTGGCTAAGTTTTCTATTTTTTGTAGAGACTGGGTCTTGCTCTTGCTCAGGCTGGTCTCCTATTTTTCTTGTTTGTGTTCTTAAGACTCCCCCGCGGCGCCATCAGCTCAGCGAGCCATCTGATCTTGGTCACTACTCTAGGCCCAGAGCCTGAGGAGGAGCCTGGCACCTGGTGACAGCGAGATGAATGTGTGTTGAATGAACAACTTCAATGAAGAGGAGACTCCTGTGACGCAGGCCGGGAACGGCGAAGCCGGAGCCCCACACCGCGAAGCTTTCTGGGGGTTGTAGTTCCGCCCGGCCCGCGGTAACACGCCTGCGCACTGACGCAGGCGCTGCGGGAGGACTGAGACCCGGTCGTTGCCATGGCTTCTTAATCCGGCCGCGGCCAGCCCGGGGCAACCCAGCTAGGCGCCCTCTAGCTTCGGCGGCGACCCGGACGGGAAAGCAGAAGGAATCCCGCGCGGTGGGTCCCGGTCGGCGGTGTGCGGGGAGCCTGGGGGCGGAGCGCCGGGGAGCCCAGGACCCCGGAAGGCGGCGGGGGAGCCCGGAAAGCGTTTTCTTCCCCATTTACCGAGTATAGCGCCTCTCCCCAAGCCCGCTCCCACTGCTCTGTGAGTAAAGGATGCTCATCCCATTTCACCGATGGCTTACCAAGCTTGGAGAAGCTAAGGGGCTTGCTCGTGGTCTCCCTCCTAGGAAGGGGCAGAGCCTGTCCCAGAACCCGGGCCTGACTCGAGGTCCAGTGGCTGCTCATTGCAGTCACAGTGGCAGCCCCATACCCTTGCTTGATCACAGATTCCTCAGGCTGAAAGCTCGGTGGGAATCGTGTGATCCTTCCCGGGACCCAGTTCCCAAACCCCGTATCAGAAGTAGCCTGGCTTGCCACCCTTAATGCCACTGAGTAAGGTCATAAGGAGAGACAGTTCCACCACCTTTGACTCAGGTTCTGAAAATAAGGGATGGATAAGACATAGTTAACACAGTATCAGGGCATGTTGAAATCAAAGGAGAGCACCTTCAATGTAGTGAGATTCTGGCAGCTTTGTTAGACCTATAGTTTAATAAATGTGGAAAAAAGGTTCACAGACATTAAGTAACTGTCCTAGGTTTACCAAGTTAGGGGTAGAGCAGGGATTCCAACCTAGGTTTCTCTAACTTCAAAACCTGTGTGCTTTATAAACTACCTTTTTTTTTCCAATTACCTAACTTTCTACTCTTTTTTTCATTTTTAACACTACTACATGACTTTTACCTAAATTTCTACTTTATAGCAACTGCATGAGATAGGCTAGTGGTTCTTAGAGTGTGGGCCCCTGACCAACAGCGTCACGGAAACATATTAGAAATGTACCTCATTTCTGGGCCCCACCTCAGACCTACTGAGTCAGAAACTGGGAATGGGGCCCAGCAATCTGTGCTTTAACAAGACCCCTGGGTGATTCTAATGTACATTAACATTTGAGAACTGTCAGCCAATGATTCTCAAACTTTAATGTGTCCAATTCACCTAGGGATTATGTTAAAATGCAGATTCTGTTTTAGCAGGTGTGGGAAGAGACCTGAGATCATGCATTTCTAACAAGTACCCCTCAGGACTTTAGAATTACTTGGGAGCTTTTGAAAAATAGGACACCAGGGCCCTACCCCTCATAACCAAATGAATCAGAATCTCTGGGGTGTGGAGGCCGGGTAAAAACTCGCCAGTGATTCTGACGTTCAGTGAGGGTTCAGAACCTCTGGTGTGAGATTTGGAGTCGGGCAGCTATAGATTTGAATCCCAACAACTCCACTTACCAACTGTGACCTTGGGCAAGTCACTTAACCTCTCCTTGCCTTATTTTTCTTTATTTTATTGATTGATTTTTTTGTTAATTAGTAGGAATGATATTGACTTTTGTATGTTTTAATAATCTATCTACAAAGTCTCTTGAATTCTCAATGTCGATATCATATAACTGAAAAATAAGGGCAGTATTATCTCTACAATTATTATTTCTCCAGTTTCTTTCCTTTTCTTTCTGTGATGATTTTTTGAACATTGCATCAACCATTACCTACATTTTATTGTTGATTAGAAGCCATGAGAGTAGGCATCCTTTTCTTGTCCCTGACTTACTGGAAATGCTCACCATTTTCTTATAGTTTTGTTTTTGTTTTTGTTTTTTTTTTAGAGACAGGGTCTCGCTATGTTGCCCAGGATGGTTTTGAACTCCCGGGCTCAAGCAATCCGCCTGCCTCAGCCTCCTGAGTAGCTGGAACTACAGACGTATGCCACCATGCCCAGCCATCCTAGCCATATTTTTCAGATTTATAAAATGTGTATAAGTAATCTTTGGCTTGCAAAGTGGTATGAGGATTCTATGAAACATGTGCATGAAACACCTGTGCCCACAGACGCAAAAATTGGAGAGGTGGTCAGGCTTGGGGAGGTCTGTACTGGGAGTTTCGTTTGAGAACGTGGGGGAGGTGAGTTGGCAGCTGCACCCCCAGCCTGCTCCAGCTGCCGTTTGTATGCTCCTGCCCACAGCGAGCAGCCAGCGGCGTGGAAGAATGGCAATGAGCTACTCTTTGAAGGAGCGGACCATCTCTGAGAATAGCCTGGTCATCCTGCTGCAGGGCCTCCAGGGCCAAGTGACCACTGTGGACCTGCGGGATGAGAGCGTGGCCCACGGACGCATAGAAAACGTTGATGCTTTCATGAACATCCGCCTGGCCAAAGTCACCTACACGGACCGCTGGGGGCACCAGGTCAAGCTCGATGACCTCTTTGTGACCGGCCGTAACGTCCGTTATGTCCACATCCCAGATGACGTGAACATCACCGCAACCATTGAGCAGCAGCTGCAGATCATCCATCGGGTGCGCAACTTTGGTGGCAAGGGCCGAGGCCGGCGGGAATTCCCCTCCAAAAAATTTAAGTGAGGCTGTGCTCTCAGTAAGCTCCAGCCCCATCTCAGGTTCCCCCATTGTTGTCCCGAGCCAGCTCCCTGCCATCCCTCCCTGCCCAGAACCTGGGAAAGAAACAGGGCCAGCCCAGAAATTGGTGTCCAACAGACACCACCTATCACAGCTGCCTTTCACGGGATTTCAACCTCCCAGACTCACCCTGGATCCAGAATCCTATGTATCTGTCTGTGGCCTTGGGATAGGTGACAATCCCCCTTTTTGATCATTTGTATCTGAATCTCTGATTTGCTGACTTAGGGAATCTGTCAGATAGTTTTCACCCCTCTCCCAGTGAGGATTAGTAAATGTGCTCAGCCTGAGACACCCCTCACTGTCCCCGTTTCTCTTGCAATTGTGTTCATTTTCTCATAAAACCAAATTTGGATACAAACGAGTCCATGCCTCATGCTTTCCCTGCTGTGCGCTGGGCTCCCTGTTCAAGTAGGGCTCGCTGGGGCTAAGCTTGGCTATACGTTGGAATCGCCTGTCCCACCCTCAGATTCAGATTTCATTGGTATGGGGTGTGGCCCGAGCACTAGGAGTTTAAGTTTCCCAGGTGATTCTAATATGTAGCAAAGTTTGGGAATTGCAGGAGAGTACTTCAGTCTGGTCCGGTGGAAAGTGGCTTTCCGTTCAGATTCTCTATTGAAAAGGCTGTTAGTCTCATTGCTGTTTCCTGAAGCTCAGAGGCTGGAGTCTGATGGGCCCTCCCCTTGAGTGTGGGAGCTCAGCCAACAGCAAGAAACCAGCTTCTGATTCTGAAAGTCCTTGGGTCCTCAGGGAAGAGGGGCTTCTCAGGGTTAGAACCCAAGTCTTTGTGGCAGCTGCCTTGTGGTCGTTCTAAACCTGCCACAGGCAAACCACCGTATCAGTGAAAGCAGCTCTGTCTTGTGGAACCAGAGAGTTTATGTTCATCAGATATCCACAGAGTGCCTGCCATGTCAAGGCCTTGTGCTGTGCACTCATTATTGAAAAAGATTTGAATGTTTCTGGAGGTTCAAATGTAATCTAGTGGAGGAAGTGGTCAAGAAAAACAAAAATGAAATTCAGTTTGAGAACTGCTGAGCCAGAATTTTGAATGAGATAGGGCCCCTGACCTTAAGATGCTCTTAAGATGCTCTCATTTCTTAAGGGAGATTTGAGGAAGCAGTGTTTATGTGGGCACTCGTGGCTCAAGGTCACAGCGTTCACGTTCTAGCTCAGTCTTTGTCAGAGTGTTATCCATGGACCACCTCATCAGGACCAATTAGGGTATGTGTAGGAAATGCACTTTCCTGGGTCCCTCTCACCCCAGACTTGAACCAGAATCTGGGATCAAGAATCTGCATAAACACCCACCCACCCACCTTGATTCTTCCGCATACTGTATTTCATTGTCTAGAGGCCTGGAAGCCCATTAGACTCTGCCCTCTGCCTTCAAGAGAAAACAGGGGGTCCTAGCAGGGACAAAAACAGTTCTCTGACAACTAAAGTTAAGGGAACCAACACCACAAGGTGATTGCTGGTAAGAGAAACCACAGGGAAGGCCCAGAAGCGAGGTCCTCAATGTGGAAATGTCCCCATACCCTCAGCAAGTAGGGAGAGAGATTAACTGGCAAGGAGTCCCCACAGCAGCCTCCATGGCAGACCTTTCCCACATGTCTACACATGTTTCCAGAGTTGAAGGGGGCTTAGCTGGAGGTTCAGCCTAGGGATAGAGGAAAGGTCTAGTTCTGCAACTTCGATAGTGCACCAGGGGCCGGGGGCGGTGTCTCATACCTGTAACTCCAGCACTTTGGGAGGCTGAGGCAGGAAAATCGCTTGAGCCCGGGAATTAGAGGTTGCAGTGAGCTATAATTATGCCAATGCACTCCAGCCTGGGTGACAAAGTGAGACCCGGCCTCTAAAAAATAAAAAATCATGACAGGGGTTTCTACATCCTCAGCAGAGCTAGCGAGGGAAATGGTAGGGTGAGTGTGGGTTGCTGAGAGGTTCAGGACATATTCCTTAAGCATCGTGTGCCAGGCCCCAGTGGGACCGCTATCATTCCCAGCAAGGCCCCGGGAAGATGGAACAGAACAAGGGGAGCCAGGCCCTGCGCGAACATTCTCACCAAGCCCCTGGGTTAGAGCACAGCTTAGTCTTCAAGCCCCAGGGATGTGGGTCTTTTGTAGTCTGATCCTGGCTTGTCAGGAAAGGCTGTCAGGGGCCCCGGTAGGGGTTGAGGGAGCTCACTGTGCACCAGCCTACGGGAAGCCAGGAACTCCCCGACTGCCACCAGTCAGCCATTCCACTGGTAATTCTCGGGTGCCAACTATGAACCGGGCACAGGGCTAGCAACTGAGGGAACGTTAAAAGGAACAAGGGTCTTGCCCTCAAGGAGCTGACATTCTAGTGGGGGAGACAGATAATAAACGAAAAAAAATAAAAACTTTTACAGATGACATGAGAGAAAGAAACAAGGCCTTTTGAGGGAGAATAATAGAAGTGATTATATCTGCAAAGTGTAGTCCGAGAAGGTGAAATTTAAACTGAGAAGGAGACGGCCACTTAAAGAGCCAGGGCAAGGCAGAGGAAACTGCCAGTGTAAAGGTCCTGAGGTGGGAAAGTTGTGGGTTTAGGGCAATAACATATCATGCCTATTGATGAAAGGGAGACAGGCACGTAAAGGTGAAGAGATGGGAGGGGGTGGAGCAAATGATACAAGGCCTGTGGGCAAAGAGTGTAGCTGGTTCCAATTTCTGGTGTGTAGGAAACAGAGCTAGAGTTTTCTTTAACTCACCTGAATTCCTATTTTCACCCTACTCAGCCAGAGTGGCAGAAACTTAGTTGCAGTTAATTCAGAGTTCCCCCATTTTCCTTGTTTGAATTTTAGGGCACTTGCTGTCCAGGTGCCAAAGCATGGGGAGAGTAGTCTGATTTGGTGGTCCTCTGATCACACTAGCAGCCATGGAGATGTTCTCGTTTTTGTTGTGGGCTTTTGTGATCAGCCCATGAAGGTTGCTGCTGTGTTACTCCTCCCTGACCAAAAGACTCCTCTAGGTGTGCGTGTTTTATTTTCTGTTTTCCCCAGGCCACGTTAGGCCCAGGAAATTCTTGGGTCTTTGGTGCATTAGGCCCTGTTTGGCCACAGGCAGCACACAGCCATTTCTCCGGAAATGTTACCTTCCTGGTGCCCCACCCAGGAAAAGGAGCACAGCCTGTCTCTGCTTCTCAGTCCCTGAGGCCCACCTGAGACCCACAGCCACGAGACAGAGAAGAAGCTTCTCCATTTTCAGGGACGCCCCCCCACCCAGTCTCAGCCTCCCAGATCCTTCTGTTACACAATTTTCTAAATTTGTTTCTGCACAGAAATTCTTTCCATTCCTCCTTGAAATCTAGGCTTTTGGAATTTGGAAGCTAAAAATGGACTCTGCATTCTGTTGTATCAATCACTTCCTGAAGTAATGAATGTATAATAGAATAACCTTAACTATCTTTGTAAGGGAAGGGCCAAGGAACACCAAAGAAAAGATGAAAAACATATTTCAAAATGTTATTATCCCATTGGAGTCTGGACTGCCTGCTACTCATTGTCACGGCCTTTGTTCAGGCACATAACGTGTACCCTTCCTGTACCTTCAGCCAAGGTGGGGGTCCCAGCTGATGACAGAACCCCCAGGAATCTGAGTGTTCAGGTGGCATAGAGTGTCTCCTCCCTCCCCTCTCTTTCCTGGAGAGAAGAGTACAGGGGGTCTCTGTCATTTGTAGGGAGGAGACTACCAGGGGGCGTACAAGTGCCACCACATGTCCAGCCCTCAGCATGGCCAAGCTGGATGGGACTTAAAGGACAGTATCTAGTTTAGTGAGTTCCTGTTTTACATCTCTGGCTAAAGGGTCCCCAAGGGCAGCAGGGGGCTCCTGAGTTCTCACCAATGTTCCAGAGGACCCAGAGAAACACCACATAGTGTGTGAAGGGTGACCAAACTGGCTTGGTCTCTGCTTGGTGGGGGGTAGTTATACCAACAAGGGGTGGCCACACTGGTCTGTTCTGATCACAAGCTGTGATGGCTGTAATCTGAGGCTGTCATCAGTGAAAAGGAAGAAATAACTTGATCAGATTGTGTGGGAGACAAAATTTACCAAATATGAGTCTTGTGTGAAAGAAAAAGACTAAAAACGTCTTAGAAGGTGGGAAGGTTGGGAGCTACTGATCCAGTTCAACTCCATCATTTTACAGTTGAGGAAACCGAGGCTCAGAGAAGGAAAGGGGCTCTCCCCAGTTCCCATGGCTAATTTAGAGACAGAGTGCCAAGATGGGCATGATAATGGCCATCAAAAATAGCTACTGTTTGTTGGATCCCACTGTGAGCCATGCCCCACAAGAGCAGAGGTGTTGTCTACTATCACCGGATTTCCAGCATCTAGTTCAGTGCTCTGCACGTAGCAGGCTCTCCATCAATCCTTGTGGAATCAGAGTTATCTTATTATATCATTATAACAACCCTATATATCAATAGCCCCATTTTACAGATGAGCAAACAGGCTCAGAGAAGTGAAGTGATCATCTGCTCAAGGGGAACAACAGAATGGGGATTTCAGCTCGGGTCTGTGTGACTCCAAGCTCCGTGATCTCAACTACTATACTATTCTGTTTCCCAACACCCTTTTTTCTTTTAGACATAGGGTTTCACTCTGCCACCTGGGCTAGAGTGCAGTATCACCATCCTAGCTTATTGCAGCCCCAAACTCCTGGGCTCAAGTAATCCTCCTGCCTTAGCCTCCCAAATAGATGGGATTATAGGCACATGACCATGGCACCATGCCTGGTTAATTTTTTAAAAATTTTTTTGTGGAGACGGGGTCTCCATCTGTTGCCCAGGTTGGTCTTGAACTCCTGGGCTCCAGCGTTCCTCCTATTTGGCCTCCCAAAGTGCTGGGATTACAGGTATGAGCCACCCACACCAGGCCTCCCAGCACTCTTGACATCATATTAATGACAAAGTAAGATAAGAGATGCCTCTGCTCACCTCAGTGGTAGTACCCAGCCACAGAGTGTGGGTCGTACACTCAAAACTTGTCATACCCAGGCCTTGGGGCTTGGCCACAAAGGGCAGAGCTAACTAGGACTGGGTTTTAGAAGCCTGAGGAAGCCCCTGGGGGCTGGAGGTCTCCTTCCCTCCTTCTGTGATAGGCAATACCTCATCAAGCAACCATCTTGTGCTGTTGTGACAGGCGTCACTTTGTTATGGCAGTGCCGTCTGCCAGCAAGCTCAGAGTTGGAGAGCTAGCAGGAGAGTATGTCACTGTGTGTGTGTCACCCAGCAGTCTCCTCATGTTGGTGTCCTGATGACAGTTTTGCATTTACTCTGGCTGGCACCTTTAGTTTCTATTCATTACCTCTTCTCCTCCCTTCTTTTTCTTTCTCCTCTCCTTTGTTAAAATCCTACATTTTCAATCACCTGAGTGTCTCCTGGGGGTGGAGATGGTGCTGTCAGCACTGAGTGATTCATCTAGCTGATAATTAGAGCTCTGGAAAACCCAAAACTCATTCTTGTCAGAGTCAGGGCTTCCGGAATCCCTAGGCTTTTCCTTTTGTCAGAGAGAGGAGCTTGGTGGGCTGGGGCCTGACTTCTTTATGCTTGTCTTTTGGTTGCCTACCTCACTAAAGCTCTGCAACTGAAATGAGTGTGTGTATTCTCTGGGTCCTGTGAGAAGCTGTTTCCATAATTCACTGAGTTCTCACAATGATCCCACAAAGTGTTATCCCTATTTGGACAAAAGGGGAAGGTTAGAGAATTTGCACATAGTCACCCAGCTTGCAAGTTGATGTCCCAGGGATTGATTCAAAGCCAAGCTTTTTGGAACCTACCAGGCTTGCTTCAAATCCCAGCTCTGCTATGATCAGCTGTGTGTCTTTGGACAGATTCCTCTTCGGAGTGCCAGCTTCCACATCTGTAAACAGCCACCTAATGCTAATGTCTCTGAAGTGCTTAACACAGGTTGTGGCACAACAGTGGGAGCTGTTCTGATTGCTATTGTTATTCAGCCCTATCAGCAGCTCTGTGGGCATCAGGCATACAGAGAGACAAAGAAAAGGACACAGGCAGAGGCAGCCAGACCTCACTCATACCAACTCTCACGTCCTGGCACTGCCTATGTGGAGATGACAAATGCATACACACAAGTGCCTGGCCACACACCCTAGGAAGACCCAGCAGTGCACACAGGCTTAGACACGTGTGTTCACATACAGATACAGAGTGACCCAGGGGACAGCTGGAAAAACAGCCAAGAGTTACAGTCATAAGCAGCAAGCACTCTGACTCACACCTCTGAGACAAAGGAGTGGGGCTATGGCCGCTGGTGCTGCTGCCACTGAGCTCTTCTAGCTGCTTCTGTATGCCAGGGGAGGGAAGCCAGGTTCTCAGAGGGCCCCAGTGAGTCACCAGACTGATGCAATCCCTTTAAAGGGCTCATCGGCTGGTGCAAGAAGCTGATTCATGGAGGGCGTGGTTGCTGGAGGAGGAGCAGAAAGGGACCGAAACTGCAGCAGGAGGGACTGAGGTTAGATGGCTGGAATCGTTAATAGGAACTCTTCACTGTAAACCTCCCTGGTCAAGACTCCAGGGATCTCCAGGTTGAAGCTGGCCATCCTCGGGGTTTCTACAAAGGCGAGGGACCTTGAGGGAAATGAATTGTGAGAGCTGCGACAGGAATTTCTTTTAGTGAGCCTAACTGCAGCGTTTTCCGCACAGAGTTCTAGAAGCCAGGAAGCGGGGATCAAGGAAGAGTCACTTTTCTGATAAATACACAGCAACTCGCCAACCTTCCAGCTGCTGGAGACTTCTCCACCCGGGGCAGGGCGAGTGTAGGGCCCGAGAGGTTCTGAGGATTCGGGGCGGGGGCGGTGCCTCCGTCCCAGCCTCACCGCAGACATAGATAAGTGGTAAGTACCGCCTCATTAACGCCTCAGCCTCCAATCGTTTAACAGGTTTCAGCCCAGGCCCCACCCTGAGCCAATCCTCAATCTGATTCTGGCCTCTTGCCTGAAGGCTTCCGCCCATCGTCAAGATGGCGCCCCAATCCCAAGGCCGCAGACACAGGAGACGGGGCGGGGGCGGGGCCGCGGCTTGGGCCGGGAGGAGGGGCATTGCGTCACTTCCGTTGTCAGGTGGCGGCGCTGCAGCCATGGAGGGAGGCGGCGGCGGTGGCGGCTCGGGCGGCTGCGCTGGGAGGCGGCGGTAAGCGGCTCCCACGCCCCCAGCCCGGCCCTGGCCCCGGCCCCGGCCCCCCGGGACGGAGCGCCGAGCAGTCCCGGCTCCGGGCTACGGACTATGGGCGAGCAGCGCTGACCACACGGGGAAGGTGAGGTGGGGGTCCCGAAGCGGGGAGTCGGGCGCGGGTTGCGGATTGGCGGGGCGGGCCTTAGTGGCCGTGGCAGTGGGACCGGAGTGACAGCCCAAGACCATCCGGGTGTGACAGAAATGGCAGCAGCGAATGCCCCCTCCTCTGTTGTGAGTCTGCCCTTCCCCGGCGACTGGGGCGGGGGCTGCCTAGCGCCAGGTACGGGGCGGCTACGGGAGCTTCAGTCTCCACCGCAGCCCTGGGAAGTGGTCACTGCCAGGCTTGCCCATAGTCAGTCAGCCAGTAAGTGAAGCAACCGGCGTTTGAACTCAGCCAGGTTTTTCCAAAGAGACACCCTCTGTCTCTCCATACTTCCCTCCTGATTCCGAGAGTGACTTGAAAGTTAGAACGAGTACCCGGGGAGGGCCAGCAAGGGCTTCCTCAGGAGCTCTCACCCATTGGCACGGACACCATCGCTGCTGGGGAATTTTCACATCCCGGGCGGCGTTCAGGTGCGAGTCAGCTGTCTGCTTGCCAGGGCCACGTTTGGCTGGCCTTTTCCAAGGAGAGAGCTTGCTGTGGTCAGTGTTTGACCTGCCGTGCCGGTTAGGCCCGCCCATTCCCACGCCACTGAGCCCCACCTTCCAGCCAGTAGGTAGGGGCATCCGATTCTGGATGCCGAGTTCTCTGCCCACCCCAACTCCCCAGGTTTGATGCCCTTTTGTTGGCGGAAGGAAGAGATGACAGCTGCCTTCTGTGGCAGGATAGACTTTGTTTTAAGTCACTGGAGGAAGCCAGTTCACTTTGGTTTCGAGAACCAATGGCTGAGGCCTTTCCCTCTTGACTGAGTAGTTTTGCATGAGATAAGGAAGAGGAGAGTATATAATTGAAGGGCCAAAAGAATCCTTGTTTGTAAACAATGCCCGTGAACTCCTCCAGTGCTCTTTAATGGCCTTGATGTGCCAGTTGTTGGTGGGTTGGATTTAGACAGTCTGAAGGTAATCCTCATTCATTCATTCATTCCTCACATGACAACATCAGGGTCCTTGCCTGAAGAGGGAAGTGCTAGACAGTACAGTGGTCAAGAGTGGGCTTTGGACCCAGACTTCTTGAGTTCAAATTCTAGCCCAGCAGATTTCCAGCTGTGTGTCCTTAGGCACACTGCTTAATCTCTCTGTGCCTCGGTGTCCTCATCTGTAAAACAGGAGTGATAACATAGAGATATTATGAAGATTTAAAAAGTTAACACATGTAAAACACGTAGAACTGTGACTGCCACATAGTAAGAGTTCAATAAATGTTAGCTATTCTTATTTCAAGAAGCTTATGGCCTAATTAAGGGAAACTGACCTGTGAACACATAGTTGAAATGTAGTCTAAAAAAACTAGTAGCAGCAACAGAGTGCTGTGGGAGCCCAGCAGAGGAAGCTGCCTGGGGTAGGGGGTGCAGATGGGGCAGTGCCCTGGGAAGGCTTGGCAGAAGTGATGCTGGAGCTTAGTCTAGAAGGAGAGGAAGGGGAGGCTTAACCAGGTGAGAATGAAGAGGAAAGTGTTCTACTTAGAGAGCGAGAGAGACAAGTAAACTCATAGTTTATTCCAGAAACCTCGCATTGTTCCACATAGTGATATGGAAGTTGACATGGTACAAGGTGAAGCAGTATAGGTTGATGGATGAGGAAATGCCACATTAATGATTTGGGACTTTATGTCCAGGCAGTGGGGAGCCACTGACAAGGTTTTAAGCAGAGGAGTGACATGATTGGGTCTGTGTTTTAAAAAGATTTCCCTGAAGTCCCAATAGAGGAGGAAAAGAAGAAGAGAGGAGAGACTAAAGGGCTAGAGACCTCTTTCAAGACTACTACAGGCTTCTGAGAGAGTAGACTTGGTGGTGGATATTTGCTGAGAAAGCACTGCGTGCAGCCAGTGCCAGGTGGCAAGCTCCTTGCATTGGCCTGGGCTTCTCTACCTGGCACAGAAGTGCCTGGCACATGTGCCCTCTCTTCCTGGGATTGCAGATCACTTTAGCAGCTGGGGAGGTGAGACTGCCCTCTCAGAAGGTAGTTATAAGAGCTGCTGCATTTGTTCACTTGTGCTTTTAATCTGACCTTTGGGGAAGGCAGTAGGTTGTCATGGTTAAGAGCTTGTTTGCCTCTGCCATCAGACAGATCTGTGTTCTAATCCCAGCTCTGCTGGTCACTAGGGGTTACTTACTCTCTTCATGCTCAGCTTTCTCATCTGTAAAATGGGGCCAATAAGAGTACCTCCTTAGTGGGGCAGTTGTGAAGATTAAGATGTTGCAGGATGAGTACTCAGCACACACCAAGTAATAAATGTTTGGAAAATGTTAGCTTTTATTACAGGCTGCAGGAAAGAACTTCCAAGAATTAGTTGAAGCAATCCATGGCGACTAGAACTGTATCCCATTGAGCTGTCAGAAATGTCCTGAGGGATCACAAGATCACAGAATTTTATTGTATTCTTTCTGAAAAGGAAATCTATGGGGAGTTTACCCAGTCTGTATGGGAGCCATGCAGATGATTCAGCTCAGCTCGTTAAAAGAACCATTTTTAAAAATAGAACTAGGACTGCTGGGAAAAAATAGTATTTTAAAGTATACATGGGAGAAAATGTATTTAGAGTTTCTTCCATGTATGTCCCTACTAGTAACCCTACTCTGCTACCTGAATTAGCAGCACCAGGAGGCCTCACACACATCGATGTGTGTGGTGGCTTGAAATACAGACTCCCGATTCCCCACATGTAGCTGGAGCTGTGCTGGGTACTGGGGCAGGAGGAGGATGGAGAGGCAGGCCCTGCCCTGGAGGAGGTTGTGGTCTAGCAGAGACAGAGGCGGGCTCCTAACCAATTAACACTTGCACAGAGCTTGGCGAGTCTCTCACAAAAAAGTCTGTGCAGCATGTGGCAGGACCAAGTGGAAGGAGTGATTCACCTTGGGGATGAGGAGGAGACTGGGGAAAACTTCAGAGAGCCTTAGAACTTGAACTGGATCTTGAAGAGTGAACAGAGTTTTCTGGGGGTCCAAGAAGCCCTACAGGCAGAGGGAGCAGCATGGCACAATCATGGATGCATGCTGGCATGTGTGGCACTTTAGGAACCAAGGGGTTTCTAGCCCAGGGTGTAAAGGGACTGGCTGCAGGACATGCCTGAGAGAGAGGCAGGCACCAGTGCTAAGACGCTTGCACTTCGTATGCTGTTGGTGATGGATGCCTTGTGTTAAGTGGAGGAAACATACCAGTAGACCTGCATCTGCTTTGGAGGATGGATTAGGGAGAAAGTCTGCTGGCCCCGTAGGAGGCTGTTGCAGTAATCACAGCAAGGGCTGAGGGGGGCTCGGATCAGGGCAGAGGCAGTGGGGATGAGAAGAAGGGCAGAGATCAGAGCTGTTCTGTGGGAAATCAGCTGGACTCTGGGAGTGCTCGGAAGTGATGGCTGAGGGAGAAGGACTGGTGGCAGGTGACCCTAAGGTTTTTGGTTTGTGTGACAGAGTGAATAATAGTGCAGAGATAGCGATGGCTCAAGGAGGAGATAATGGCCAGTGAAATCTGCCAGCTCCATTGAGCAAGCCCTGAGCACACCCTCATGGGAGAAGATCAGTTGCAAAATCTTGTGGTACCTTGTCCGTCTTTGGGCCGGGCTTCCCTCTGCTTTTGCCTGCGTCAGCACCTGGGTGAAGGGCAGCCTCCCTTCCTTCACCTTTCCTGTGCCCAGATTTTTTTTTTTCTCAATGTTTATGGGAAGAAGGGACAGAACAGGGCCCTGCAGGGAGGAAAGGAAAATGGGGAGGAGGGGTCTTCTACCAAGGCACAGGCACACAGAAGGGAGATGGGTCATTAAGTGATGCCCTACATCGAAATACTGACCAATAAACCCCAGACAGGTCCTTGCTCTAAGTGTTCAGTGTTTGTGGGAAGAAGGGACGGGATGGGATTGGGGCCCCTACAGGGCAGGAGGGGGTGCCATCCACAGGATGTTGGGGGCAGGGTAGGGGAAAGGAGTAGCCCCATGCCGCTGCCGAGAATTGACCAGGGAGGTGAATGTCTTCAGGTTTCAGAAACTCCACTTGCTGAGTCTGCAAAACTCTGATAATTTCTTCAGCCTTCAAATGGCCCTAAGAACAAGCCTTCCCTCTGGCACTATCCACTCCAATTCAGCAAGCTACAGCTGACTGATGGGGTCCTGAACAGCAGTGGACCGTCAGGGGAGAGATGGCTTTCTCTACACCTTCTGGAGATCTTATCTAGAAGAGACCTTGAGATTGGATTTGCTCCCTGCCGCTGGATGAGCATCCCAGTCCCTCCACCAAGGACTCTCTCAGAGCCACCAGGGAAGTGAGAGGAAGCTGCCCAGTGCCCTTGTCCCCCTGAGTTCTGAGGGAGCCAGGAGCTGTCCCTGCATTGTATTGAGCTTTGGAGTGGGGTGTGCTGGTGGGCAGACCTTCAAATGGGCCCTGTGGGATTTGGGAAATTTTCTCAGGATTTGTCCTTGAGTTTGCGGTATAAAGAAGGTAGAGGAAAAAGTGGCCTGAAATGAGCGTTTCTTCCTTCTCCAGCTGCTCAGGCGAGGTAGTGGCCTCCAAGGTGGCCCAGGGCCCACAGTAGCCCCTGCATATCCTCCCAGGCTCTGTAGTCAAGATCCAAGAGGGGAAAAGATGGAATAGCTTGCTTTGATTTACTTACTGTCTTAGAGATGGTTCCACTTTGGCAAATGCATGTCTGGGTCATTTTTGGCTACATTGTGAGCCGTCATGAGTGTAATATTCAACAAGCACTCTGCAGGTGAACACTTAGGCTATTTTCTGCCTTTTGCTCTCCAAACAAAGCCAAGTGACTTTCTTCATACATATGATTTTGCCCACCTTAGGTATCACCTGCTGAATAAATTCCTAGAAATGGGGTTGCTGCCTCAAAGAATATCTTTTATTATTATTTTTTTTAAAAGAATTTCTAGGTCCCCTTGTAATAAACTGGAGCAGCCTTATTTTTCCCCCAGCAAGCAAATCTTGGGTCTTGGTCCCACTTCTTGAGGGGCCACTGAAATCCTTTGAGAGGCTACAGCCCAATGGTGTTCGTTCTCTCCGCTGTGGCAGTCTGTCTTGGGTGTGAACTCAGGCTTCGCAGAGGATAGCAGCCTGTAGGCTGATGATTTCAGAGAAAGTCTAATTGTTGGAAAGCACCAGAGGTAGCAAAACCGAGACAGGGTCTTGTCATTCAGAATGAGGCTGTCCCCTCTACATGTGTTTACAGACCACTACCTACTTGACAGAAGAGATAGAGGATCTTTGGCCTTTAGGAAGTCTGCAATCCTAGGGTCCGGAAGGGAGAGAGAGTAGGCTGGTCATCGTAGTGGGAATTGGCAAGAGCAGGACTGACGTACCTGTCATTTGTCTTTGGTTTTGGGGCAGAGCTGATGTGAGGTATGTTAAAGGGACGGCAGTGCTTCTGGGGAGAAGATTCAACCCCTTGGGGACCTTGGGACTGGTGTAGCCCAACATTCCATGGGGCTTTTGGAACCCCACTGCTAGCATCTGCCAACTCTGAAGAGCAAGAGTCCTGCTACTTTCTGCAGTAAGTATGAAGCTCTCAGCATTAGCAAGTTTCGGATGAGTTTCATAGTGTGTGTTCTCTTCTGACTCTTCTGAGGTGGTCCCTCCTAAAGAAACAGGAAACCAGCAAAAAAAGAAGAATCCCCACCACCTTCCGGGTCCTTCGCTGAGTACTTCGCAATATGTTATTGAATCTAAGGAAGTAGGGATTGTCTCTGTTTTACAGAGGAGAACACCCAGGCTCAGAGGGGTTAAATAGCCTGTCCACCATTATATAGCCAGTAAGGACAGAGCCCCAGAGCCCACGTCATTCCCTTCCTCTATCCTGGCCCCAGGGAGCCCAGCCCACATAGAATCTTGGACTTAGAGTAGTAAGGCTGGAAGAAACCTTGGCAAAGCTGAAGAACGAAAACTGCCACTTCCTGGAGACACATCTCTCCCCTTCCTGCTCTATGGGTAGTGGGTAAGGAGACTTTCAACCATGTCACCCAGCAGTTAAGGGCCTAGGCTCAGATCAGGCCTGGCTTCAGAACCCAGCACTGCCGCTTGCTAGCTGAGTGACCTTGAACAAGTCATTTCCTGTCTCCAACCCCAGTTTCCTCTGCTGTAAAATGGGCATAACAGTCCCTGCACCCAAGGTAGTAATGAGGATTAGATGTGAGGCATTACTGTCTGTAGCACGTTCAGCCCAGCACCTAACATGCACTCAGCACCCAGGTGCCAGCTCTGATGAGGCCTGGGTGCGCTCTTGTTAGTGGGTCTGTGAGTGTCCCAGAAGAGGTGTCCTGAGCCAGCTTCCAGCCCTTACAGGTGCTAGGTGGCAAGCAGGATGTTCCTTATAGGCATGTTGGCAAGCTATCCGGGAGGGCTGAGGCCTACCCAGGAGTGTTGGCTTTGTGTCTTCCGTCCCTCACCCTCCTTGTGCACCCGTGCGTTGGCACCCAGGCCCACGCCTGCGGGCAATTGCGCTTTCACCCGTTCCCATGCCATACACTCTCCAGTCTGCCTTCGCAAGGCCCGGCCTCCCGATTCCATTACTGCTCCTGACAATTCTAATGGGTTCAGAGATCTTTAGATTTTTTTAACTTGTGTTATAGTGGCCTATAGTAAAATGTCAAGCAATACAGAAGAACATAAAATAAAACTCTTCCTCCCCTCCTTGAGTCCCTAGTGTACCTGGAGGTATCCACTGTTATATTTCTCCTCGAAATTTCCTGTACATATTCAAGGGTATATATAATTTTTTTAACCAAAATAGGATTATATTATACATATAGTACTGCAGTTTGCTTTTTTTGATAACATATCATAGACATCTTTATCAGCAGCTGTGAACCTAGTCTTAAAGGCTGCGTAGTATTCCATTGTCTAGGTGGAACATAATTGCTTAACCATTCTTTTCTTGGTGGACATTTAGATTTGTTTCTTATCGGCGGTGTACGTGTTTTGATTTTTGTGATTCTGTTTTTTGCTGCTACACATGGTTCTACAGGGACCGTTGTTGAGCATGTTTATCTTTGTGAACTTCTATGAGTGTGCCAGTAGGATAAATCTCCAAATTTGGAATTGCTGGGCCTGAGACACATGCATTTTCTTTTTCTTTGTTGGCTGTGGTTTCACACCTGTCTTCTGCATACCTTCCGGGCCTGTGCAGGGCGTGGGGGGCCAAAGGTGGACGAGACCCCTCTTGAGACACACCCAAGCAGACAGGTAGTGAACGTGCTCTCTCCAGTGCGTGCGCAGTGTCTGTTGGTGGCGGCTCCTGGCCCCCATGCTCAGCCGTGTCTGGCTCTCCGTGGTCGAGCAGGGGAGGCCCTCGTTTGGGCCACCTGTCTGAACGGCTAGCTGAGGGGCAAAGCCTGCCGTCTGCGTCTCATCACGCCAGACAGCTTCTTGACCCACTGAGCAGCCATAGCCAGTGGCATTTGGTAAAACTTCAGAAAGTGAACTGTATTATTCCCTGTCAAAGTAGCAAAACTGAACTTTTTTGTGGAGGCCGTTATGGAAAGGCAGTTTGCTGGCCCCAATCCAGATTGCCTCTCTCACAGGATGACTGTGGTGATTTTTGCTGTTGAAAACAGTATAAAGAGACAGAATCGCACCTGGGCTGGCCTGGGCTTTCCCGTCTGTCACTCTGGAAATCTGCGCTAGAAGGAAGGAAACGTAACATTTCTAAGCTTCTAGTGCCTCCTACACACTGGCTCCCGGCTGTCCTCAGGAAACCTCGTCAGGGGTGGTACTGTCCCTTTCCTCTAGGTGGGGGGATGACAGAGCAGAGAAGCACATGTCCAGGTGATGCAGTGGTCAGAATGGTGGCAGTCACACTCAGCCAGTCATTTTTGGTTGCTTGCTGCTTTTTCCTTGCCTGATTTGAGCTATCATGGTGGCAAGAATTTAAACTCCACACGGGACCCCATGGCAAGCCTTGCTCCCAGGCTGACTCACTGCACAAAGCAATAACTGATTGTTTGAGCTGAGGGGCCTCTTAGTCACGTGCTATGCCAGGATCTCCCTTGTTGTAATCGGCTCTTCTACTTTGAGTGAGCCAGAGCAGGCTGGTATGACGGGGAGAGCTGTCAGTGACTCAGTCTGCTGTCACTGCACATGGCAGAATGCCCCCTGCAGACCCAAGGGGCCACCACAAATGTCTCCCAAGCCAGTGTGCTTGGCTGCTTCCCCAGGCTACTTCTCAGGATGAGGGATGCCAGGCCAGCATAGCCCTGAAAGAGCTGAGTCTGTCCCTTACACCTCCAACACCCACACACGGTGACGGATTATTTGTTGTCACATCAGCTGCTTCCGGAGGCCCTTGGGAGGGGAGAGCTGGGGCAGGGCTGGTGATGATGCCTTGGATTCTGCTGTGGTGGCTGTCAGAGTGACTGCCTGTGAAGCCCTTTGCTCCAGGAGCAGCCAGCCTGGTTCAGGGTACAGAGATTGGCTTCTTCCTCCCTTTGTCTTTTCCTCAAAGGAACCTGCAGAGAGCTTCTCTCCACCTCTGTGTGTACAGCCCCGAGGCTTTTCCTTCTGAATCTCTCTGAGATAGGCCC
The DNA here is from genome assembly GCA_963575035.1 of Avahi laniger. Lineage (NCBI taxonomy): Eukaryota > Metazoa > Chordata > Mammalia > Primates > Indriidae > Avahi > Avahi laniger. Next base: position 6,664 of record CAUYSK010067737.1, on the reverse strand, counting down.
TCCTGGCCAGAGGCCTTTAGCCCCCGGACTCTCCTCACAGCCTTCAAGGAGGCCACGGAAGAGCCCAGTGGGGACTTCCTCAGGGAAGTGGCGGGAGGAGGGACATCGCTGATTTTGCAGTCTCCTCCTTCTGTGGGGCCAATCTGTGAATCTTGCCTCCTGGAGGAGACTAGAGCTGGGTCCCCAAGCTGCAGACACTGGGCCTTCAGGCCTCTCCTGGCCCCCAGGCCTGCTGTGCTCAGCATGTTGGAGTCCTGCTGAGGAAAGGCAGGGTCAGAGGATGCGCTGGGCACAAGGCCCTCTTTCTGACCGCCCCTCCCACTTCCCACTGGGCTGAGTCACTTCCTCTCTGGCCCCAGCAGGTACTCTCCCACAGGCTGGAAGCAGAGCGGGCTTCAGGGAGTGAGGTTCGCCCTGTGCAGACAGCTCTGGTTAGGAGCAGCCAGTTCATTTGTAACCCCTGAGGCAGTAAAGCACAGCGTTCAGAGAATGATGTGATATTATGTATTCTTGACAAATTGGAGCTATACATATCCTGCATTTTAAAGATGAAGAAAATCATCACTCTGTTTTGGAACAGTGACGATGACAGCACATGCATGAATCTTTGTCATCAGGGAGTCCTGGCTGAAATCGAGGGATTGCTAATCCTCCCCTCCATCCTCCTGCCCATCCCCCGAACATCCATCCTGAGCACAAAGCAAATGGCTTCTAGTGGGTTCCTGGGGAGATTGCTTGTAGACATCAAACTCCCAGGGAGAGGGTTCATGCTGCCCTCAGGAATAGCTGTCATTCAAACGCAGTGGAAAAGCCCTCAACAGAGCTTCATCCAGCCAGGCTAGCAGAAGTAGGCGAGACTTGCCCCTGTGACTTGGGCCAGGGTCTTTAGACTTTGGTTTCTTAGTAATAACAGGGGAGTCTTTACTTTAGAAAGCTGTGAGAATTAAAGAGAGACCCTAGGAGATGCTAAGAATGGTTCCTGGCAAGTAGTAGGTGACCAGTAAATGATGGTTGAAAAGGGATGTGCCTGGAGAGACTTGCCACAGAGAGGCGGCCTCAGCACAGAGCAGGGAGCACTCACCCTGCACCCAACAAAGACCTCTCCACGTCACCAGCACAGCATCCTTCAGTGACCGTCCCCTGTCCTGTGAAGGAGGGAGCATAACCATCCTTGTTTTACACATAAGTAAACTGAGGCCCACAATGGGTAAGTGACTAGTTCAGGGTCTCAAAACAAGTGAGCCTCAGAAGCTGAAATTTAAGCCCAGGCCTATGTGAACCCCAAATCCATCTTGGTCCCCCAACTGGCATTTGGGTAACTGGCCCATAGTTTGAAACCCTCAGTTCTACGGCGATGAATTCCTTTTGATTTCCTGGACTGACTTTGTGGTTGGAGAACAGGTCTGTAAAGAAGTTGGTGGCCCTGGTAGAAGCACCTACACGTGAGTATTAGGTGCAACAGGGGTGGCTCCCAGAGTGCTCGGGTAAGGAAAGGGTGGGGATGCTGCATGTCGGCTGGTGGGAGGATGTCTCAGTAACCCAGCCTCTGACTCAGTCCTTTCTCTAGAGAGGCCCCACTCAGGGGGCCCTGAAATGCCTCCTTCAGAGAGAAGCAGGACTTGACCCCTCTCCCTCCTTGCTCACCTAGAATTTTCTGACTTGAAGGTACCCTGGTTCCAGAAGAGTGATTGTTTGTAGGGAATTCGGAGGGTGCTGTCCTCTCTGTGGTTGGCATTCCTAGAACCATGCAGACATTGGGTGGAGCAGGAACACTCAAGGAAGTAGCATGGTCAAGTAGAAAGGATACAGGATTCAGCACTGGAAAAGCTGAGTTCACATCCTAGTTCTTTCAACAGCTAGCCAGGTGACTTTTGCCAGGTCTCAGATCTCTAAGTCTCAATTTATTTTCCTAGAAAATGTTTTTTATGTTTTTTTAGAGACAGGGTCTGGCTGTGTCACCCAGGTTGAAGTGCAGAAGAAAATGTGTATTGTGTGTATGTGGGGGGTGATCAGTTATGATTTGTGATTCCATACAGTTGGCCCTCAGTGTCCATAGATTCCACATCCGCAGATTCAACCAACCTCAGATTCAACCAACAGCAGATGAAAAATATTCAGGAATAAAAAGTGGGTAGTTACATCTGGACTGAACATGTATAGATTTTCTTTGGTTATTCTATGTTAAACAATACAATATAGCAACTATTTACATAATTTATAGCATATAGCAACTATTTACACATATATATAGCAACTATTTACACTATTTACTATCGACATTGCACTAGGTTTTATTAACATAAGTGATCTAGAGATGTTTACGGGCGGATGTGCACAGGTTATACGCAAACACCACATGATTTCTTATCAGGGACTTGAACATGTGTGGATTTGAGCATTCACAGAGCGTCCTGGGACCCATCTTCTGCAGACACTGAAGGAGGCCTGTATGTATACATACAGATATAGGCAGATATATAGATACTGTAAAAAGGCAGCGTTTATAGCCATACAGTGCAAAGCAAAGCACCTTATGCATAAGCTCTCGGAATTCCCAGCTCTTGCAGAAATTTGTACGAGTTGTAGGCATTACAGAAAACGAAGAAACACAGTGCTATTATTGTATAGCTTTTGCATATTGCCTAAAGACACGGTCGTAGTTACCGAGAAAACACTCTGTCATTTGGGGACAATTCTCTTTGGTTTCCCTTAAGAAAATGCAATGGTGCAGCATACTTGGATAAGAAACAATATTGTCCAATTTTCTCTGTCCCCACTCACGCACCGCATGTCTGTGTACATATACAAACACACATATGCTGTATGTGCAAAGTCTCTTCCTCACCCGAGCTCCACAATCTCTCTCCATCCCCCCTGCCCCATCTGGGCCCCCAGTCTAGGGGGGTTTCTGTCATCTCAGAGAAAGAGGAATCCCTCGCTCCCTGCATCGGCCACCACCTTGGCCATAGCACCCCCGTGAGGACAGAGTTTGGAGCCGAAACAGGAATGGACTGTTTTCTTTCTTTCCCTGTGGTGTGTACCCCATCCCTCCCCGGCAGAGATAAAGTCAGGCCCATAGAGCTGCTTGAACTTGGGGCGTGGGCCATGAACACCTAAACGAGAGGGAGAAACCGAGCTCGCAAACACCCCAAAGCCTCCCTCCATCTCCTGCACGTACCAAAACCACCAGGTTTCTTCTCCCTTCACCCCAAGAAGGACGCAAGTCTGACATCCACCCTGCTTCAGGCTTGGCCGGAGCCAGAAGGCTCCGAAAAGAAAGCTGAGGTTCCCAAGGGACCCCATGCAGGTCCTCAGAGTGGAGGAATCCCCATCGGGGTGTTAGAAGTTGAGGTGGGAGGAACTGCCCGTCCGAGGGACCAAAGCCTGCGGGTCTCTGGTTGAAAATGACTCGTCTAATAATACCGCAATATTTTATCTATTTGTCTGTTTATTTATTTTAGAGTATTACGGGGGCACAAATGCTTTGGTTACACAAATTTACCCATCCCCTCCTCCCCCTCCCAGCTGCCCAAAACCCGATGTTTTTTGTGCTCCGGGATAACAGCTAAACGAACCCATTCCTTCACTGCCACACTCTCTGACGGTTTGAGGACTCCAGAGTCTGTGAGTTTCTGAGCCTCCTCTGTTCCTCGTACAGCCCAGCGCTGCGCCACGTAAACCCACGAGTGGCTGTGAGCCATAGCATTCCAACGCTGCTCGGCACACATGTGACCGTCACCTTTGACGGGGTTGAGGTGGCAGCTCATCAAACCCCGCAGCGCCCCCACCGCCCTCTCTCTCTTTTCCCCACGAGAGGCTGAGCGCACAGACCTTGTCTCTGGGCTCTGGGAAACGTTTCCGCTTCATGCTACTCAGAAGCTCGACGGCTGGGTTCAAAGGCTTTCGTTACAAGCCTTTGAGACCAGTGGACCTTTTGGAATTGACCGATTTTTAATATATCCCCAAATAATGCAATCCGATGTCTGACTGTGTCCCTTCTGTGGGCTGCCTCACCGACTTTGCCAAAGGAGCTGGCTTTGCAGCCCACAAATGAACCATCCCTTGGGAAGGACCATGGGTAAGCAGCTGTTTCTCCAAGGGGGTTAGGGTAAGTTGCATGTCTCGGCTGGCTAAGTGTCATTCTCGGGGGGCCCCATTAGATGAGTGGGGATGTCTGCAGAGCCCCCCAGCCCTGGCTGTGCAGGAGACACCCCTGGGGAGCCCCTGACAGGACCAGCTGTCTGCCCACGCTCCCCGATCTTGACAGAATTGATCGCGGACAGAGCCACAGGTGTACACGCCTGGAACATTCACCGTGGGGTTCCAATGTCTACTCAGGGCAAACACCGAACTCCATATTTATAACCTTCCTGGCAAATGCTTGTAGCTTAACATCGTGAATCTTACAGGAAAGCCCCCTCCTTACAGAGAATCACATTTATTCTCAAAACTTCCCAGAAAAGTGTTGGGGCAACGACGACTTATAATTTCTGCGCAATAAAGAGAAACATAGGTTTTGTTTGGAGCCCTGTTTAAACTTACAAATGAACATCGCGTTAGTTAATCTTATGCATCTATTTATCGAAGCCACGGGGCCCAGATATTTGGTCACATGTTATTTCTAGACGTGTGCACGAGGGTGGTTTGGATGAGATTAATGTCGGGATCTGCGGCGTAAGCGAGGCAGACTGTCCTTCCTTCTGGATACACAGATAGATGGATCGGTTCTGTTTCTCTGGAGAACACTAACACAAGAGCGTACAAGACAATCACTGATGATGCTCTCTGCTGCTCACAGCTCAATCACCCTAAAGGCCACCCTTTGTATATTGAGAGCTGCATGCGGAAAGACCCTGGGAACTTGTCAGCTCTGTCCTGAACCGGGAAGTCTGTGCAGGGAGGGGAAGGGCTAGGAGGGACAAGGACCAGTCAGAGTAGCGGGAAAGGCAGTGGTCATCCGCCTCCCCCATCCCCAGCGCGGAGTCCTCCAAGAGGCACCTGCTCCAGCAATGCAGGTGTTCTCAAGAGCACGGCCGCCCAGGGGCCTCACACGTCTCCTTCAATCCCCTCTGGGTCGGACATGGTCCTGGTATTCACCAATGTGGGGGGGGGTGGGGGGCAGCCTCCCTGGGGGGCCTGCAACGTGAAGCTTTGCGATCCCCGATGGTCAGGACCGAGGGATGAGTGTGGGCTCCCCTGGGTGCAGGACTTTGCGGCTGGGCCCAGCGGCTGCTGCAGTGAAAGGCAGTGAGACCCTCCCAGGTGCCGAGCAGACCACAGCTGGGCCTCCCGGGGTGGGAAACGGCGGCCCCACCAGGTCAGGTGACCACCTCCGAGGCCACCTGGGATGACAGTCAGTGGCCCCCGCCAGGTATTTGGCGGTCCTCTGCCCGGACCTCCCTGCCCTGGCTTCTCATGGGGATGGCGTGTCCATGGTCTCACACACGCAACATGCACGCACACACACACACACCACTGCCCCTTGATAAATGCTCATGTTAACTATAAAACTTATTTGAAAAGAAAAACCATGTTTGTTCCTGAAAACGGAAGACACTACAAGCCCACATATCAGACACATGACTGCAGAACTCACCGTTGGCGTGAATCCGGTTGTATCTGCCCAGCTGCTGGGACGCCATGCACATGACCCTGAGCCACAAGGGCACGCACAGTCACCCCGCCATCCACAAAGAGCCTTGGGACCCGGGGACGCGGGGCCCGGAGCTGTGCCCGTCAATTCAATTACGCCGCTGAAGCCGCCCTGGTCAGTAATTAAGCAGATCACCACCTGGGCCTGGGGAGCCCATGATTGCTGCCGTTTGATTTAACTCGTGGCCCCAGGGCCTCCGTGCTAAGAGCCCAGAATTAAAGTGAGTTTAGCTGCAACAGAGTTCTGTAAATCCCAACACGGAGAAGTCCTGCCCCGAGCAGCCACTCTTTCCAGGAAATCGTTTCTGCTCGATGCACAGAGAGTCCCCAATTCCCCCAGTTGCAGGGGCTCGGTGGTTTCCCGCCTCCTTGGTTTGGGCTCTCTGCTCACCTCCCTGAGCTGGACAGACGGTAGCCCTCACAGTGACGGCTCATGCTGTATTTCTCAGTATGCTGCACCTGGAATCCCAGCTGAAAATTGTGCACTCAATTGAACGGAATTAAAACGTAGGTCTGGATACCCAATCTCCAGGCGGAGAGCCTCATGAAGAACTTGATGTCACCATGCGAGGGAGAGAATTGAGATGACTCCCCAGGATAGGATGAGATATTGTTTGTTTGGGCTGCTACAAAATACAGTAGACTAAGTGGCTTATGAAAAACAGGCATTCATTGCTCACAACTCTGGAGGCTGGAAGTCCGAGATCCCGGCATGGCAGAGGCTGTGTCTGGTGGGGACTCACTTCCTGGTTCATAGATGGCGCCTTGTCACTGTGTCCTCACATGGTGGAAGGGGCGAGGGAGCTCTCTGGGGCCCCTTTTATAAGGACCCTGATCCCATCCATGAGGCTCCACCCTCAGGACCTCATCGCCTCCCAAAGGCCCCACCTGCTCACACCATCACCTTGCGGGTGAGGATTTCAACACAGGAATTTTGGGAGGCGGACACAGGTGTGCACCACCACACCCAGCTACATTTTTCTATTCAGAGCATAGCACGAGTGTTCCAACA
>CAUYSK010067736.1:0-47110 GCA_963575035.1 Avahi laniger | reverse complement strand
CCTATCATGATTCTACTACTTATAAGAATTATTGTTTATTAGATAACTTTTAAGTCTTTTTGCTAATTGGTTAATCATTTGTACCTGTGTGTGATTTGTTAAAAGTAACCCCCCCAAAAAAGTATAAAACCTGACAAAAACTCAGAAAAGGTGCTCAGATTTTGGGATCCTTGACCTCAACCTGGGCCGGCAATAAAACTTTCTGACTCTCCAGCTCTCTGCGTGCTGCTCGGTTATTCCCCTGGGACCGGTCACTGACACTTGCCGTAACAGTTCTACTTGTATCTCATTGAGATATCTCCATATTGCTTTCCACAGAGGTTGCACTAATTTGCAGTCCCACCAGCAGTGTATGAGTGTTCCTACCTCTCTGCATCCACGCCAACATTATTTTAGCCACATTTTATTTTGTTTCCTTCACATTTAAAGAAAGGGATATATCTTATCATTATTTCATGTGTGATATCTCACTGTTTATACAAAAATGAACCTCTTTTAAAATATAAAGACCTAAATAGTTAGGAAGTGTACTTTTTGTTAATATATAAATTATAAAAAGCTTTTTATTTTCTACTTTCTTTTCATACTGTTCCATATGGAAATAGTAGCAAATGAAGTTTTTTTCTTGTGACTTTATTTTATCTGTGTAAAGGAAACACTCTCTGAACTATCTGCATTTTGTTCCCCCTGTTCATAGATTGATGTGCTACCTTTTGAAACATGCAGTTAGGGCCATATTTTTCTTGAGGATTTGCATATTGGGCATGTATCTTCCGGTAAGTTGCACCTTTTGTTCTTTCTTTTTTTGACTTTTATGCATTGTTATTCCATTAGTACAAGGCTAGCTATTGCTACAAATGTCCCACAGAGAAAATATTTCAGTGACTTTCTTGACAATGCTAAAGAGTGTTTAGCATTCATTCTGCCTTCTAATTCTGTGCTTTTAATGTCACTCTCTGTGTTCCAGTCTAATTCAGGTTTGGTTATTCTTATTCTTTCAATTCCTAATCACTAGCTCTTATGTCTTTCAGTTATACAAATCTGAGCACAGCATTGTTCTGGATTTGCACAAATTTTATCTGTAACTTATGTGCAAATTATTTACGTGCAAAATAATTTTGATGTTTCCTAAAATCATTACATTATTATCAGCCCCAGATAAAGTTGTCAGAAATTTACTGCATAATTGTGTGGGGTTTTATTTAGAATAAAATGAATTTTGTTTAGAATAGACCTGTGAGAAAACATGACATTTAAAAAATTAATTTGATAGTGATGGGATTCAGGCTACCCCAAAATATGGTGTATTGACATTTGGGGAAACAGCAGAGCAGGAAGACCACCTTCTCCTTGTTCTTCTCTCCTGAAGCAAGTTGTAACCTAGGAAGATCACTTTCAGTCCGTCTCCCACCTTTCTCCCCTGACGCAGGTCGTAAGACTTTCATTCTAGAGATCCCCTTCCTACTTGCTGAGGAAAGAAACATTCTAGTCTCTGCAGACACGGGGACACGGAAAAGAATCTGAGTAAATAGCCTTTCTAAGTCCCCCACAATTTACTATTATTAGATCATGCACTTTTGTCCTCCAATCATACTTCTCCACAACTGCACACTCTTAAACTGCGCATAGAAATATGTTTGCCTATTTCTCTGGTGTTTCAGAGATTTTTATGGAAGTTTCTATGTATTAGGGGTAAAACATAAAGAGAAATTTAACTTTTTATAGAAGTGGTCTGTCTTGAACTTTAGGGTATCCGTCCAGATCCTGGAATATCCCACATGGCAGGGATCCAGCCTAGCACACCAGAAGAATCTTCTGGCTACTCCACACAATAGAGACCATAAATAACTATGCTGGTTTAAGAACATAGAAATAGGTCCCCACTCCCTGAAGTTTAAGACCTCTTTTTCCACTCAATATGGTTGGCAGTGGAATACTCACTGCCTTTAGAGGAAAATCTCCCATAGGATATAACACTACTCTAAGGCTCAGAATTGGAATTTATAATGGCCAACAATGGGTTACCAAAATCTGTGGGATTAATGGTCATTTTGGTGGCTGTGAGAATCTAAGTAAATCCATACTCAATTCACATTATTAGATATAATATCTCTCTGTTGGTCTGTGGCATCTAATTTGGCTTTATGTTGATATCACAATTTTGTTTTACTTAAGAAAATTATTGAATGTCACTTTTCATTCTATTATAAAATGGGGCGATTTGACAAAAGCATCTATCATCACTTCTACATAAACCTAAAGTGATCAGTTTTCCAATGGAATAAAATGAAAATGAAAAACAATTTTTTATCTTTCACTGGAATTCAAGTACATACAGATTTGTCACATTGCATTTGATTCTTTGCGTGGGCTTTTTCGCCCATGCTTGCTGGAATTTTTCCATGTTTGTTAGTTTTCACTAGTTCAGCAAGGCTAATTTTTTACTTACAAAATAAAAACATTAATATTTCAGTTTCTATCAGACAAGGAATTTACTTTAGTTGTTTGTCTTATTTATAATACAACAACATATCTCAACATCTAGTCATTTGAAGAAGAATCAATAGAGCAACAGCATCAACAACAAATCATTTATAATTGATCATTTAGGTTTGACTTTTATTGTGGGTGCTCTGTTGCCTGACTTTCATTTCCAGATTAACTGGTTATGGTCCCTTATTTATATTTATTTTAGGCAGATGTAATTTTCTTAAAGGGAGTGAATTGGACCTTTCTTTTCCATTTGCTCTAATAAATTACTTAGTAACTCATATATACACATTTTTGTCATGATCATCATTAGGATAATCTCCATTGCCACTTCTGTAGCTGAGGGAAACCAAGATACAGTTTCCTTTCCTGTATCCCTCACAATACTTAGATGGATCTTTATACATAAAAGGTGTTCATTACATTCTTGTATAAAATTATAAAATTATATCCAATTAAATATTTTTGAACATGAAAAATGTTACATACATGCTCCTGGAAGATTTTGAGTGAATTTTGCACAAACAGTGTTTATAATATACATCAATGCTTAAAGTTGTTAGTCTTTTATTCAGATAATAAAATTATAAATATTAACTAAAATCTTGAGAATTTTGAATTTTGCATATGAATTATATTCAATGCAATTCAAAATATCTCATTATCAGATTTAATTATAAGAGCTTTTAAATCTAATTGTATATTTAAATAGGCAAACTTTAGTAATCTTTGATAATTTTTTTTGTCTTTTGTTTTTTGTTTTTTTATTTTTCTTTCTTTTCTTTCTTTTTTAATAATTTTTTGATTATTACTAAATCTTTAGTAAGCATTAATAATCAGACATACTAATAACTGAAAAACTGATAGCTTTCTTTTTAATTTGATTATTTTCTAAGATAATAAAACATTAAATTTTGGTGTTTTACCTTTTCTCATGGTTATAAAAATTACATTTTGTGATTTTTCTAACTACCTAATTTTTTTAAGTATTTAACGTTTGACTAATAAAAATAGTGAATTTAATTCAACACCTTGACCTCCCTATCTTCTCCAAGGTCTGATTATTGCCAAAGGACATTGTATTATTGATGTAAATACTTGCTGGCCCTTCTTGTAGACTCACATTTCCTCCTACTGACTTTTATTGTCCCGACCCGTGAAAGGATCATGATATTCCATACACTGATGTTGGAATCACCCATATAATGTTAGTTTACGGAGAGCTTGGCATTAAAAAACAAATAAAAATAAAACAAAAAAAAAAAACAAAAGCAGAGAAAACAAAGTTTGCATTGGCCATGTGACTTCTTTGGTCAATGGAATGTAAGTGGATTTAATGAATGGAACTCCTGAAAACAAACATTAAGAATTATTATGAAGTTCTGCCATCACTAATTTCCCTCTTGCTAAACCAGTATGTCCCAGATATGATCTGGAAGGAAGAAGCCACACAATGCAGAGTCAAAGCTGACCTGTGAAAACATTTAGCATAAATATTTCTTTTTGTAAGCCACGAAGACTTTGAGATTGTTTTTCATGTCAGGATAATTTAGCAGAAAAAGACTGATAATGTTTGCATTTGATTACATATAATCTTGGGGAATGATATTACTTTGTCCAGAAAGATTTTGGAAGATACACATAACATATACACATATACAAATACAAGACAATATGCAGTATATATTATTTAAATATAATGTGCACTTGATGTATGATTTTAGATATGTATATGTGTGAAAATTAAATATATATAATTCCTTTAACTAGGTAAGGTAGAATTTTTAAAAATTGGATGGTCATTTTGCTAGTTGTGGGAAATTTTTAAAAATATTTAATTTAATAATTGATCATTAATACAATGACAATAAAACATAAACTTACAGCCAGTTATCAAATAACATTTCTTCTATTTTTGTTATTAACCAAATTAATATGTGTTGTTTTCTGTTATGTTAGTATCATATGACTAAGGCAAATTCATGAAGTTTGCCATACCTCTGAACATTTTTCCTTAAATTAGCTGCAGAGTAGAATTTTGAATGAATCTATGACATTAGCTATTCATTTTGCTTTGGATATATTTGCCAAAATTCTTATTGAAGTAATTTGTCTTTTTGTATCTGGAAAAAAAATCGTGTGATCTCCTTATTGCTTAAAATAGTGAGTTTTGTCATTTTTTTTTTAACTTCAGCCTTTACTGGGATTTTAGAAAAGGAAAAAAAAAGAAATAGGACAGAATAAACGAATCAGAGAGAATCACATGTAACAAGGGTTTCACGGAACTTTGTTTCCGTTGTGAGCATATGTGTACTGGGTCAGAGTATAAAATGTATTTTCTACTGTGAGCAATTGTCCAAAAATTTGAAAAGCCACGAGCTAAGATGTGGAATATATACAAGTATGCACGTGGTCCTTTGTCAGCCATGTCATCCATGTCCTTTATGTCTTCCTAAAGCTATAACTTGTATACAATATTGCAAACATACCAAGTGTCAGGCTCTATGCTAGAACACGCTGATAAAACACGTGCAGAGGTCAACACAGTGGTGTTTTTGTTTGAAAGTCTTAGGGATGTCATTGCGCCAAATCTGAAACTGTCTCTGCAGGTGACTTAAATGCTTCTTCCTCTTCCACACTTCCCCTTCCCCATCACTCCCTGCATTCCCCTTGCCCATTACGCTTCTCAATCAAACTAAGTATTTGCAAGTTGCTTGTAGGGTATGATTGAAGATAGTTTTTTTTTATAAATGGAAATTTTGAAATCCTGACCTTCACTAATTATTGAGGAAAAAAGTACAAGAGTGGTAAAAACATGGACAACCCCTGATTCACTATATACTATACAACACTGGGCGAGTTACTAAACCAATCTCTACCTCATTTACGATTTACAAATAAATGGAGGATAAGAATACCACTTACCCCTCAGGGTTGTATCATTTCTCTCTCTCTGTCCTATATGTACATATTTCTCTCCTCTCTCTCTCTCTCTCTATATATATATATATATATATATATATTTATCTCTCTCTTTCCTATATATAGGAGAGAGAGAGAAATATACACATACACATATGTGACATGTGTAGATTTACTTGTTTATATCTGTATCTATATCTCTGCATCTATGTCTCTAGATCCATCAAGAAAGTCTTATCTATCTTCTAAGTTTTTAACTTAACAGTAATATTTTAAGAAAATATTTATTGACTATGAATGCTTTAATTAACTATGAATTATGTAGTACCTTATATTTTGTGCATATACAAATGTACATATTTCTGTGTATGCATACATATATATGATACATATATAAAATGTATATAATCTGTATATATCTTATATATGTATATATTTAGTATATCATATGGTCTATGTATTGTATGTGTAATATAATGTATTCTGTGTACATGTGCATATTTCACATATATGTAATTATTATAAAATTATAATATTTAAACCACAAAAGGACAATTTCAGACTCGTTAAATTTTACAGATGAAAAGAGCCTTTCCAAGTCTTCCTAGATTACAGATAAAGAAGCTGATGCCCCAAAGGTTGAAATTATTGTACAAAATTAATGACGGGAGAAACCTTAACTCTAAGTCCTGATTCCAGTTTGATGTTCTCGTTACCTTATCATCCTATTTCATTCAAGATATTCTAACAGGTCATTTCTAGAAATTACAAACCCCAGTTGCTTTAAACTAATGCACATTAGTTTATTGGCTTTATTATAAAAGCCAATACTTTGGCTTGGGGCATCACCTAACATGGATTGTTTCGTACTGAGTTACATACAAAAGACTGCATAGTACAAAAATTAGTTTATAAGTTGTTATATTACACCAAATAAAACTGTGTGAGAATATTAATGTTCAATTAATTTATGTTTTAAATCATTCTGCCTTTTTAAATATAAATGCGTCACTTCACTGTCAGTACAATTCCTTGCCAGACTGGAAATATAAATAATTTAGTGGATAACCTCATGATGAAAATGTATTTTAGAATCCTTTCATTTAGCCCATGAATATTGAGTGTCTACCCCTTTCCATGCCCTTATAAAATGACAAAATTAAGATTTGCAATATCCCTCTAAAATTATCAGTACTATAACATTCAAGTGCATTTTATCCATTAGTTTGTAGAAAGTGACATTATATATAGCTGCTTGTTTTCCTCTCAGAGAACTAAGTTATTAACAAAAATAAAGTTTTTAAAATACATAAAATTCCTGCAGTATTTAAATCACATTCTCTAAAACATGATCTGTAAAATAGAGTTCTAATATTTTGCATTGAACATTATAGCATCAAAATTCATACACATGATAATATTATAAAATATACAAAACTTTTAGCAAAACATGCAAAGTTCTTGTTTGGTCTTATTTTTTAACATGGACATATTATTTTATATTCATTTTACATAAAAGTAAATATCAAAATAGAAGGAATAACATTGAAAAAATGACATGCTTTTTAGCCCCTCTAAAGTCTAAGAGAAAAATAAACCCTTTGAAAACCTCAAAATTTTTTACAGTATTGTTTATTACCATTCCTAATGTCTTAATTCTTTTCTCTATAAACCTGATATCTTTGTACAATAATATTTTCCTTATAACCAAATAACACATATTTTTTAATTTCATTAGGCAATATTTATTATTCACTAAGAATATGATCATTTCTCATATATAATTTTAACATACATTCACAAGACCCTGAATATTTCTTCACAAACTTTGACTTGATTTTTTAAGTGCCTTTTAATCTAAGTCTCCTAAATTGTCATAAAAATTAGGCTGATTCACTGTCCCTTTGAGACCGTGATATAAAAGCCCATCCATCATGGTGTATCTAATTAAGAAACTAAGTTAAGAGGAGTTTGAACAAGATATTTGAAAATCTCAGGGGACCAGACAATTGAATTGGTATTTCAGACATATCAAATTAGTTAATGATTTGGGAATCTTTATTCTGCAAGAGTATGTAAATTAAAAAAGAATAATGAAATTCATTAAAGCTCAATATCAGGGAGAAAGGAGGACCCTGTGCACCACTGCATGTAATTATAAGTACCTGCTTCATTCAGATAGAAGGACAGGAGGCTGGGGAAACAAAAAAAGCAATTTGGACAGATTAATTTTCATATTGAACACAGATAATTACAATTATTTTTCTTTATATTTTGGAGGTATCTTTTTCACAATTGACAAATCCATATTTGGTAACCAGGCTTGCTTTTCATTTTCACTTCACCATATGAACTTGTAAGATAAATGTCTTGCCATTCAAAATGACAATAGATACTGAATTTTCTCTTGAAATTTAACAAAGTATTTTATTTATTCTGTCAGCCTATTTTGATACTGAAAGAGGCAGAAGAATAACGTTATACTGCTTTATCCAAAAGCATGGAATGAATGGAATATTAAATCCCACCCGATAAAGAGCTAGACTGGAATATGTATTCAAAATGTAAACAAAATCTTTTCTTATGTTCCAAAACAGTATATACATATTTCTTGTGAGGCATATAAAATAAGATTGTAACTAATGATATTATTTTGTTAAATAAAATAAGTTTTCCATTTTTGAATCATTTCTGGTTTGTCCATCAAAAGCTTTCACTTTTTATGTATCATTTTAAAAGCTTAAACTCTGACATATTATAAAATGTGTTTTCAAAACTAGGATGCTTGTAGAATATGCCCTTGTTATAAAAATAATAACTTTAGACTTCTATGCAGAAGAAAACTATAGAAATATAAAACCCAACTATTGATTTGAACCAGTGACACTCAATGTAAAGTTAAGATTCTCCAGATCACTATAGAACATTATCAAATTTCCTTCCAATGGCTATATCTCCCTCTTCCACTCTGCTCTCTTGACATTCCCTCCAATTCAGTAGGTTCTATGGTAAATGTTTGACATTTATGAGATTTTTGCCATTAGTTTTAACCTCAGAAACACAGAAAATTGTAATCATTTGCAAGTTAGTATATATCATATCCAAGAGGTGAATGTTGAAATTATGAAATTGTTATACATCAGAATCAAAAGGCATAAGAATAGGGTAGTTAAAGTATTCATGTCTCAATGAGATTCTCATTAAGATGTAAAGCATTCAGAGTAACAGCCTAAAAGTAAAACTGGAGAAATATATTCCTAAAATAGTAATGGTATCTTTAAAGAAAAACAAATCCTAACGTAGTGAATAGTCAAGAGCATGAACAAAGGTTTATGACTAAGGATGTCCATTGCAGTTGATGGGGCTCAGACAACAGTATCCCAAAACGAAGGCCTTGGAAGCGGAAATTCTTCTCTGACCCTCCCTCATCCTCCTGCCTCTCAGTCCCATCCCTCCCTGAGGCCAGCCGTAGATACTAGAATTCCTCTTCCTCAAGCTGGTCATAAAAGTCAGAACTGCTTTTCCAAAAGGTACCCATAAAACCTAAAACTATTCTATGTAAAAATTGACCATAAAGTAATTATCTGACCTACCTTGTTTGACTGTAGGTCATACTACCCCCCTTCCAGAAAGGGCCCTACGCCACACCCAGAAGCAAGGAGAGGCCAAGAAGAATCTAGACAGGTGAGCCTTGTTGGATTCCACATTCTGTTTGTTAGCATAAGATCATACACCTTTTGTCCAATCATATTTATACATGGCTGTCCACACTTCATTGCACCTAAGCATAAAAATGGACAATTTCCCCTGCATCTTTGAGTTTTCATTCTGAAGGCCCCCTGTATACACATTAAATTTGTGTCCTTTTCTTCTAGAAATCAAGCTGCCTCATGTCAGTGATTTTTCATCAAACTTTTATAGGGACAGTGGTCTCTGCTCTCTAAAGTCTGTCAAACATTTGGGGGGCCTTTGATCCCTGCACGATATTAATCACAGTAGTGAAAATGATGGCTAAACAATAGGAGGAATGGTAAATATATAACACAATGGTAAATCCACTGACTGCAATACGCACTGGTTAAACAGGCTTTGAAAGAATATTAATGACAATGTGAATTCCTTTGATTTATTATTATGAGTGAAGAAAGCATGATCTGAAAAAAGAGCTATACCTTGTGATTCTAAAATTCTAAAAAATTTTATAATTATATTTGTACATAGGGAAAAAGACTGAAATAAAATACACTATATATTGTTAAATTGAACTCTAAGAGCCTGAATTAACTGTGGTATTAATTTTATTCTTTACTAATTCTCATTTTTTCATATTGTTTTACAGTAATTTGTATTAGTTCATTGGAAAAATCAACAGTAAAAAAGTAATCCCTGTAAGATTTTCTTTACTTGTGGAAAGTACATTTTCTGAATAACAGAAAGTTGTCTTTTAAAAATGCTATCCATTAAAAACATCATGTTATATAATAAATTTATTTTCCCCAATATGTGGAGAGTATACATTCTATTCTAAAAATGCACAGAATTAATTTTCGAGTTCATAATATTTGGTAAAAATTATAATTAGCATTATTTCCATTTCCTGAAGAACTTCTGGCATATCACTTATAAAGTTGCATCACTGTTATTGCAGATATTGTGGTTATCTTTAAGTTCCATTTTATCTAATCAATTTTTGACCCTACCACAGACTCCGTGCTGTTCTAAGCCAGTCAAGGCAATATCATTCCCCTGGCCAAAGTTATTAAGTAAAAAAAGAATTTCTGATTTACATCAGTGACTACCTGACATTCTCCTGTCCAGCATGATTGGTACAGTGGTTCTCCACATAGGCTGAATTGACTCAGGAAGAGCAAAGCTTAGGCCAAAGATCCTACAGTTTAGAAAGAAAATTCTCTCTTCTTGGAAGTGTTTAAGAAAGCTTGTAGTCATGGTTTCTGTTCCCATTAGCAAACCTAAGGAATAAGTCAGACCATAGAGGACAGCAGATCTGGAAGAATCCCATGCTTGAATGACCCATGTCTGAAACTCAGAGTATTTCAACTCCATGAGCCAATAAGAAATCATTATTGTTTAAAGCAATTCAACTTTGGTTTTCTGTTATTTATACTAATCAATATGACAACTGAAACAATATCACAAGTTCAATTTTATAGTAAGTTCTTAAACTCTATATCTAGTTAAACATTAATAAAATGGTGAGAGAGATCATGTTCTACGCTTTTAAAATTATAGATTTTTTTTACAATATCGCACAGGACACTAGTAATATGAATATGGCTATGTGTTGCCACATCAACATTGTAGCAAGAATTCTGCCACATTTGAAGTGCATTGAGACCTGTGTGTGTGCGCGCGCGCGCGTGTGTGTGTATGTGTGTGTGTATTTTTTTAACGTGGGCATGGTTACCTTTGCAGTCAGCATTCTGTAGAATTTTTAAAATAATATAATTCAGGAGGAAGAGCAGGCATACTGGATAGGTTGTTAATTTCAAGGGTAATAGTTTATTTGGGGGGAATTTACTTTTAAGGGCAATAGTTTATTTTGGGGGAATTTACTTTCAAGGGCAATAGTTTATTTTGGGGGAATTTACTTATGTGCTTAACTCTATAAATTTTATTGCTAAGGTACTTTTTATCAACTTTCAAGGAAAAGTTATTTTATTTCCTTGAGATTTCAATGATATGTTCCTGACGTATTATAATATAGCTCAATGGTGTGTATATTTGAGTACACTGACTAAAATTCTCTTCACACCTGAAGCATTGTGAAGGTATATTTTTAAAAGTGGAATGCCATGAACCACTACCCATGTCTTGAATACTTTCTGATGCGTACCATGCAAAAATTTTGTGGTGAATCAATCATGGTGATGTTAAATGTTCTCACTAAACATAGTTGCATTTTTTAATGACTTTTAAGGAGTTACTGTAAAATCTTAGATAAAAAATTAATAAAATAACATATGATTTTCAGATAAGTTTTCTATTTTGAATCTGATTGTCTTACAAATAAATCATATTCATTAAACTAGCAAACAGAGTGAGAATGATTTTGCAGGGTAGGGCTAAATGTCTGTCATATCTCAACAGTGCAAAGCATTGTTCTACTAGAGAGATCAAAGGAAAAAAATAACCATTCCCTAATTCACCTGTGTCGGATGTAAGCCATTGGCTGTTTTAAACCCAAGCATGTAATTTCTCTTTATTTATCTGTTTTATAGGAAATATAAAACAGATAAACAGCACAGGTCTGCTGCATGAATGTAGTATAACATAACTTTCGTATTAATATCAACTGTTTTTCCATGGGAATTTCACATAAGTTTCAAGTGAAACTAAATTTTCATTCAGAAATAAATAATGCTTCCATGATGACAAAACCAGATAAGCATAAATTTTAAAAACTACGATTCTTCACGGGTTAATATAATTCCACGTGGTATTCACCGGGAATGTGCTTATCAAAATGAGAAAGAAACCACGTGAATATTATAATCATTCTAAATATATTCAAAAATTTGCTGTGAGGCCTGAAATTAAAATTCAATATTAAATGCTACTTTGACATCTGGGAAAACCAGGCAAGCTTCAGGTGGCCAAACCACCAGTTTGTCTCCACTCTGACCCCTGGATAGGATTCTTTTGCCAAACAACACTTCTTATCGCAGGGGCCAGACACATGGCCTGCTTATCCCTGAGAAGTGGGCTTAAGTTCTCTGCCAGCCAGCAAAATTGGTCACATAAGTCTGTGGCAATCAAGAGAGTCACCCCGTCTTCTTGTTACTACAAAGCCTGCCTCCCCCCAAACCTTCACTCTGTTTCTGAGTTCAACCCCTTTGTGGCCCTGCGTAGCACGCAGTGTCCTCCTCTCCCCAGGCTGTAAGTGACTCGTAAATTGCTATCTCTTTTTATACGGTGTCAGGCGTTGTCTGCTCACCCATTGCACTATTTGTGTGGGGACCCTTCCCTTACTCAGGGGGTGAACGGTAAGCTTTCAGAACAAAAGATTCAGAATCTTAAAATGTTAGCTGACATTCAAACCATGAGGGTGCTTCCAGGTGATTTAAAAAGCACCACAGCAACATTGTTATTGTTTCTTAAATTGAATCTGATTTTACTGTTTGTGCAAATCAACTAGAATTTTCTAGTTTTCATGGTCTTTATGCTTCCTCACTGCACCCGCACTCCATGACATTGCTAATTTAGAGTGTCTGATGCTCCAGTGATGGAGTTGGATGGAAATCTATGCTATTCAATCTTCGCTGCAAGGAAATATTCTCGTTCTGATTGGGTTCAGTGAAATGTATGCACTGGAGTGTCGTGTATGATGTAGACTGATGGTGCGACAGCGTGAGATGCCGCTGCGTTGCTCATGTTACCCTGAAAACACTGGAATACATGTTTACCCTTCGAGGATATGATTTTCTTTACATTTCTCCGAGCAGGTGATATTTTTTACAAAGAGTGCAATACCACCGTGAGATGAGGTAATACGATAAACCTTTGTAAGAAGAATCTCTTTATTGGATAAGGTTAGCAAACTAATGCTGTCAGAGATTGTATTACATTATCCCCTGTGCACGCCTGTAGTGTGATTTTTAGAAAAGATCATTTTAGAGAAGTAAAGAATAAATTGCTGTATTCTCTCTCCAAAATCCTTTTGAAAACAGATTTGACAGTTGAGTGATTACATCTCTAGCAGACACTGTGATAGAGCATATGAGATTAAAAGCTCAGCAGCTTCATTCACGAGGCACTGAACAAAAGGGGTCAACAGAAACACCGATGCCCCATAATCAAAAATAGATAACTAATCAACTTAACCCTGCCCTCAATACATACAGGTTCAGATCTATACCTTCCAGTCTTTGTTGTTCAGGTTTCAAACCCTACAGTTTTTCCTCCTGCAAAGATCCTATTAATTTCTTCAGGAAAGAAAAAATCAGTAACATCTGAATGTAGGAAAGTATACCTGCAGAAATAAAATGGGCTCACTCCCTTTACATTTCCAAAAGAACTGTTATAGCGAGGTGTGTGAGAAATAATGTTTGTCTAATTACTTCTTCGTTTAGAATTTAGGGTTTAAAACCTCAAGGAAGATAACTAAAAAGAGAAAAGATGAAATACAAAATACTATTAATAATATTTTTTTCTCTTAAAATGTGGGTTCCTATCCATATTTTACTTTATAGAATTATTTACATTCAAAATAATAGGAAGCATATATCCCATAGGGCTAAATAATATACACATAAATCAGTCATCTTCTGAAAAGATGGCTCAAAATTGTTTCCCTTCTAAAGTTTTATCCTTTGGCTAATTAGCTATTTTATGATGAAATACTTTTAATAAAGAGAATTTAGCTAAAGAAGCATAGATGTAAAGCAAACTTATGTAAGTCAAAAGTAATACAAAACTATTGCAATCTGTTCATTGTGGTCAGAATCAGATATTTTTATGTTCATTTTAGTATTCTGATAGCCAGGGTAATGAAATAGAGCTGAAATTCTTTTCTGAACATTGTTTTCAACTTTGCATTCCTTTCCCCCCAACTTCTACATAATCTTCTGAGATTACAGCTGAGATATGCACACCCATTACTCTCATTCTTGTGTTTCATTGTAGGCAATTAACCAAGTATGAAATATCAACTATCCCTTTCTTATCCCCACAAAAAAAGTATTTCCTTTTTCATTAGAGCAGCATTTTTAAACAAGAAGTATACTTCAGAATCACATGAAGCGTGTTTGTTTGTTTATAAATTATAGATGCCCTACCAAATCAGACCTACCAAATCAGCACATTGGAAACCGAGACCCAGCATGTATATTTTTCAACACTCTTTAGTTAAGACATCATGCTCTAGAGAGCAGAGATAATTATATGCTCCTCTTGGCAGCTGGAGTTTTCCTGCTGCTGTGGTCTCTGTTGTTCATGCTCTGCTGCCTGAACACCCCTTTCAATAACAGGTGTGGCCAACCCACTGCCTACAAGTGGAGACCAACGCCAGCATCCTGGAGCTAGGGTCTTTATCTATGCTGTTACTTTCCTCACACCATTCATTCTGGCCCGAAGCCAAAATCCTTTTTAAAAGGGGGATAATTTTCAAAGCCCGAAATTATCAAACTCTCAATCACAATTTAGAGCCTGAAATCACAGTGGATAAAACACTATATCACATTTACTCTTAGTGGCTTAGTTGTACTGTTTGCTTATACTGGGGTCATACATTGGGGTCTACCCAAGAGAGAGAGAAAAAAAAAGATAAACTTCCAGCAGTAATGAAATACATGGTGGATGCTGAAGCCAGCAGTCGTGACAACAGTCAACTGTGCAAGCCTGTGGTGAGAGGCTGCCCTAGAAGTGGAACAAAAGCAAAGGTGACTCAAAAACCAAAATGAACAAACACAAGAAGAGTGAGAATAAAAGTCGCAGCTGGTTACTGTAATTGACATCTGTTATATGTATCGTGGCTTATCGAACAGAATTTCCATAACTGAGAAATTTCCATGGTCCTGTCTCTCACAAATAGAAATCAGAATTTGATTTCTCAGAGCCCCTAGCAAATAAAATATGGGTATATGACCTACCTGCCAATCAGGCACACAGAAATTTGGTTCATAGTAGGTACCAGGTGACAAGGACTTTGTGTGACGATTCCTGAGTTGCTAGTACAGTTGGTAACACAGGGTTTGATGAACATCAGGAGCTCTGAGATTCTCTTGCTGAGGCTGGAGTGGAATTGGTGCAGCCATTGGTTTCATTAAGGTGAACACATTTCATTTTGTGGGAAAAGCAACACCAAAAGTTTCCTCAAGACACCAGATCTGTGGTTGGACTTGGGCAGTGTTTCTGGAGAAGACTCAAGTTTAACCCTGGATACTTTCTGTGTGTCAAGCTCTAGAATTCTAAGATACCTTAATGCACCCAGTTTTTCATAAACAAGTCAGAGTAACTTTTCTTATACAACTAAGGTTGCAGAGCATAATAAGTATTAATAGGACTGTAAGAGATTTTTAGGCAATGGAATTTCAATTAAATGGATGGTGATCTGATCAAGTTGATCCTATAAAAAGTAACAACGTAGCTAGCATGGGTGCTAGTATGAGACTTTAACATATGCTATCCAGTGGCAAAATAAATAAATACATTTCCTGTAACTCCTTTGAATAAAATAGTTGTTGAAAACAAGACTATGAAGGGATCAAGAGGTTATTAAAATAAATTAGAGTATGCAATTGGTTTGTGTTTTCAATTGTGCAGGAAGGCTTAAAGAAAAGTAACGATACACTCAAAATCCTTAAGTCTCAGATCGAGGTGTCATCTGAGAACCATGAAATTTGTACAAGCATTCTAAAGAATCTCTTAATATTTGCTGCCAGAGCACTGATATAGCCAAAAGTTAAACTCAACAATTGGTTTTGTAAATTGCTAGATTTTACTTTATTTTTTATTTAAACACCTAGCAGATTCCTTAAAGGAAAATTAAGGCATTCTTGAGGAAGAATATAATTCTACGGATTCTATGGAATGAAAGAAAGACATATGGGAAAATTCAGATGACTTAAATTTCCCTGAATGCACAAATTTCGCTGAGCCTAAGTAAACCCTCCTCTGTACAGTGAAGCTGTTCCCGTCTTGTTTTAAGATCCTGTGAAAAACTCTCCTGAGACAACTATCTGACAGGGGAAATCCTGTTCTTCTTCTGTCCCACCTCAACATGTAACCTGGCTGGACTTTTAAACAGAGTTAAATACCGGAATGAATATGATGTAAGAGAGGGAACACTTAAAAACGATAATCAAGAAGTGGTTTTCACAGCAACACACACTCGTACAAGATTTTTCTAATCAGCCATAAAACAGCGGAATGTGGCAATAGATTCTGAGGAAGCTGGACCCAAGAGAAAGACATAGAGCTTCAGATGTGATTGAAGTTATTGATATGAGTGCAAATACTAGAGATTCTAAAGCCAATGTCTTAACACAAAGATCTAAAGAAAGTAATTGATTCGTTAATTATTACTTTACTAAAAATCGTACTCATTGGTGACTGTGCTAAATGAAACTGAAATGTTAGAAATTTTTCATTGATTTGAAGAGTAAGAAATATTAGAACAAATGTATGATGTGTAACTTTCGCTGCCAACACTTAACTATGACCCACAAGAAGCCACAGAAAACATTTTAATCAAAAAGACATTGATAAATACGTGGAAGAAAGAAACACAAATTTCTCAGAAAAGTATTTAGTGACTGTTTAAGCAGGGAAGTAGATGAATGATGAGATTTCCACCGAAAAGGATTTCTGGGAACAAGTAGCAGTTTTTAAATTTAGAGGCAAAATGTGGTCAGTCACAGTAACAAGTAGCAGGGAAATTTGAAAGTGCCTACTTGATGGCGGCATCTCTAAGACAAAAACGATCAGACACTGAACTATTAATCTGAACCCCTCACTCATAATAAAATAAACATTTTTTTAAAAACTACCTCTAGAAAATGCAAACCTTACTCAAACCATCAAGATTGTCTGAACTTTTAACTTAATTTCCTCTTATAAATTCACATAATAAAATGCATTGAATGAGAACTCCAATTTCAGCTTGCACATGTAAAAAGCTTGTAAGTTGTCATTCCATTCTTATAACAAGAAACACACTCAGCAACCTAAAAAAATCAATGACTTGCCTTCGACCTGTCAAAAAATTGAGGCCACAGGGCAAACTGCCACTGGGAACTCTGGAGAGACAGGTGAATACAGAGAATCCCAGCCAAGATCAGCTTACAACTTTCTTAGAGCAGAAACTGCTGAATCTGTAAACTGGTGGAAACAATTAAAAAGTAACTTTGATGAATTGTTGGAGGCTGAGTTTAGATTAGCCTGAGAGTGAGCAACCCCTGTGGGTTCGCTCTTAGGTGGGGCCCCAACATTTTCACAGATTTTACTTCTTAGGGACCCACCATATTCTCATGGAGAAGATCCTAGAAACAGCCCCTCATGTTTCTGGTAGGGGGAAAGTTATCATTTTGAAAATATCCAGAGCATTCTCCGTAACGAAAGCCTACTCTTCCATGGAAAAGTTTTTACTAAGCTTTATCTGACCTAAGGGAGGGCATTAGCCAACTTCAAATCCCTCTAGTTTTCCCATTTCACCTAAGGGAAGAAAAAAATAGCTAAGAAACTCTTCCCTGAGGCCAGGGACTCAGATTACAAAAAGAATAAAATTCAATAAGACTATGGAAAACTTTCCCAACTCCATCTGACTACCACATCAGTGAGACTCCTGTATAACGATAGTAGATTATATATAGCTGAAAGACTTGCAAGGAAAAAACTATTGAAAAAGAAATCTTGAAACCCAAAGACAAAAGAGAAGAAAAAACAAGGACATTAGAGGATAGCCCATCTCTTAGCCACATTTACATAAACTTCACAATAAAAGGCCCATTTACCTATTATCAGATATATCAGCATGTGTGGCTTTCAATAAAAAAGTGCAAGTCATGTTAAAAGACAGGAAAAAAACCTAATCTAAAGACACAAAGGAAGAATTAGAACCGGACACAAATTTTGAAATTATTAGACAGGCAATTTAAATATGTGAAGGACTTTAATGGAATTGAGTAACTCGTGGATAACATAAGAAAGAGATGGAAATTCTGCAATCGTCAATAGCAAATGCTAGAAATCAGAAATGCTGTAGCAGTGTAGAGACCAATGCAAAATTCCCCTTTGCCCTCTGAAGGTTTGCTGAAAAATCAACTCACAAAAATAGCAGATTAATTGAAGAAAGGGCATGCAAATTTATTTAATATGTATACACAGGAGACTTTAGAAGGAAGACCCAAAGATGCAAGGGAAATTGTCTATTTTTATGCTGAAGTTTAACAAAGTATGGATAGTTGTGTAGAAATATGACTGGACCGAAAAAAGTACGATCTAATGCTAATGGACTCAGTGGGGAAAACCACTAAGGCCTGTTTGTCTAGCTTTCTCTTGACCTCTCTGAGCATGCATTTCTTTCTTCTGAGTGTGGGACCCTCTCTGGAATAGTTGTGTTATGCCCTATAGTCAAATAAGGTAGTTCAGATAATTTCGTTGTGGCCCGTTTTTATAAAGAAAGGCTGAGAGAATGTTAGAGTAATATTTTTAGGTTTTATGGCTGGCTTTGGGGAAAAGAGGTTCTGGTTTCTATGACCTTCTTTGGGGAAGAGGAATTCTAGTTTTTATGGCTAGCCTTGGGGTAGGATGGGATTGAGTAGATTTGTTTATAAGAGACAGGTGGGCAGGAGAAGGTCAAAGGAAAACTTTTATTTCTGAGGCTGCTGCTGAGACCTTTATTTTGTTTTCTGAGCCTCAGCAACAGAAATAAGGAAAGATTTTGATGGGCTTATAAGAAAATTCTACACAACTGAGGAATGACTCAAGGGGCTTGAAGGTTTGTCAGTATGAACTTTACGAACTAAAATGCAAAGAGAAATAGGCATGAAAACACAGAATAGAATATCCAAGAACTATGGGATAATTTCAAAATATCTAGAGCTCATATGCATTATTGGCAGAATAAAGGAGGAAAAAAAATATCAAAACAACAATAACCATGAATTTTCCAACATAAATCAGAGAAAAAAATCAAATAAATATACACATGAGTATATAACACTTAAAAAGCAAAGAAGAAAACAGATCTTCCAAGAAGCAGAGGCAAGGGTGGAGGGGAGATGAAGAGGAAAGGTGAAACGGGGATAAGAATTACATCAATTTCTCCTCAGAAAACATGCAAGGAAGAAGAAAGTTGAACTAAGTACATAAAGAACAAGGAAAATTATCAGATATAACAAGGATCAACATTATCAACACTATCCTAATACCAAAATTAAAGACATCTAAAAAAGACTAACTACAGATCAGTATTTCTCAAAAACGTAAAGGTAAAAATTCTCAGAAAAATATGAACAAATCAAATATGAAAATGTATAAAAAGTTATGCACCCTGATCAAGTGGGATCTACTTAAGGTATACAATGCGGGTTCAGCATTTGAAGATAAACTGATGTAATCCACCACATCATCAGGCTAAAGTAACCAAAACCATATGGTCATATCAAGTGAAAATTTTCATACAAAAATTATTGCAGAAAAACAAACATTCATGATAAGAACACTCAGCAAACTACAAATAGAAGTGACATTTCTTAATCTGATAAAGAACCTCTGCAAAACACCTACAACCAATGTCATCCTTAACGGTGAGAAAGGGAGTGTTTTCTCACTAACATTGGGAACAAGGCAAGTATGTTCTCTCTCACTACTCGTGTTCATTCTTACAGTGGGAGTCCTAGTTAGTGTATTAAGACAGAAAAAGAAAAGGTATACATATTAGAAATTGAGAAATAAAACTGTCTTTGTTCACAAATAACATGATCGTCTCGTAAAAAAATCTCAAAGAATGGACAAGAATTCCTGGAATTCGTAAGCAAAGGAAATACAGTAATGTTACAGAATGCAACATTAATATACAAAAGTCAATTGTTTTGTCAATACACCAGCAATGAACAATTGAAAGATAAAATTAAACGCAAAATGCCATTTACATTAGCATCAGAAAATAAAATACTTTGGTATAAATCTAAAAAAATAAATGTCCAGGACCTATATGCAGAAAACTTCAAAACTCTGATGATAAAAAAGTCAAGGAATATCTAAATGAATGAAAAGATATTCCCATGTTCATGAGTTGGAAGGCTTACTATTGTTAAGATGCCAATTCTTTTCAAATTACCCTGTATATTAAATGCGGTCCCAACCACAATGCCAGCAGGCTATTTTGAGTATATTGACAAACTAATTCTAAACTGTATATGGAAAGGCAAAAGGTCCAAAATAGTCATTGTGATTTTGAAGAAGAACAAAGTTGGAGGACTGATACTACCCAACATCAAGACTTCTAACAAAGCTGTATTAATCAAGATAGTGTGTATTGGTGAAAGAATAGACATATCACTCGATGGAACAGAATAGAGTCCTGAAATAGACCCATACAAATATAGTCAGCCAATCAATGTTGCATAAGCAATTAAATGAATAAATGATAGATTTTTCAATAAGTGGTACTGGAACAACTGGATGTTCATATGCCAAAAATAAATAAATAAATAAAAATAAGAATAAATGAGAATCTGGACATGGATCTTGCATGTTTCCCAAAAGTTAACTTAAAATTGATTATAGACTTGAATGTAAAATGTAAAACTATAAAGCCTCTAGAAAATAACACAGGGGAAAAATCTAGGTATCCTAGAATTTGGCAATGAATTTTTAGATGAAACACCAAAAGCATAATCCATTAAAGAAAATATTGATATATTGAATTTATTAAAATTAAAAACAACTTTGTGAAAAACACTACCACAAAACTGAAAAGATAAGCTAAAGAATGTGAGAGGATATTTACTAAACATCTAAATAAGGAGTGATATCCAAAATTATACAAAGAATCCAAAACTTTAGCAATAAGAAAAAAAACAAGTAAAATGTTAGCAAAAGTTATGAACAGACAACTCATCAAAGAAGATATACAGATGGTAAATAAGCATATGAAAAGATACTCAGTATCAAACCTCATTAGAGAATTGTAAATAAAAGCAACATTGAGACACAAGTACATACCTATTAGCATAACTAAAATCAAAAAAGCTGACAATACCAAATTCTGGTGAGGATTTGAAATAACAGGAATGCTTATTTATTGTTGGTGAAAATGCAAAATAGTACAGTCACTTAGGAAGACAGCTTGGCAGCTTTTTACAAAACAAATCAAAGTCTTACCATACGATCCAGCAATTGTGCTCCTTGGTATTTACCCAAATGAATTGAAAATTTATGTCATCATAAAATGTTGCATATAAATGTTTATAGATTCATAATTCATAATTTTGTTCATAACTGACAAAAATTGGAAGCAAGATGCTCTTCAATTGGTGAATGGTTAAACAAACTGTTTATATCCGTACAACAAAACATTATTTACAGGGGTGGAAAAAAAAGAGAAACGAGCTATCCAACCATGAAAGCACATGGAGGAATCTTTAGCGCATATTGTTAAGTAAAAGAAGACAGCCCAAAAAGGGTACAGACTATATGATTCCAAACATATGACATTGTGCAAAAGCTAAAACTACAGGTATGTCAAAAAAATCAGTGATTGCTAGGAGTCTGGCAGGAGAATGGAGAAAGAATAGGGGAAGCATAGGGATTTTTAGGCAAAAGAAACTATTCTGTATGATATTGTAATGGTGGATATATTACATTATGCATTTGTCAAAACCCATATAACTGCATAACATAAAGAGTGAACCCTAAATGAAAACTAGAGACTTCAGTTAATAATCATGTTTCAATATTGGTTCATCAGTTTAAACAAATGCATCACACTAGTGTATGCAAGTGAGGTATAGGGAATATATGGGAACTTTCTGCTCAATTTTTTTGGAAACCTAAAACTTCTCTGAAAAATAAAATCTATTATATAAAAAAAAAAAGAAAAGAAATGAACTATCGAGCCACAAAACGAATGGAGAAACCTTAAGTGTATATTGCTAAATAAAACAAGCCGATCTACAAACTCTGTTTGGGGTATGATTCCTATGGGCTATTATTTCCTTTAAAAGTCAAAACTATGGAGACAGTAAAAATATCAGTGCTTGTCTGGGTTTCGGGAGATGGCGGAAAAGATGAACAGAGAAGCACAGAAGACTTTTAGGACAATGAAACCTTTCTCCTCGACATTGTAACGGTAAAACATGGCATTATGCATTGTCAAACATAATGATAAGAATGAGTAATATCAATCTTGGTGATTTCTTTTCCATCTCAAATGTGATTACACTATTAGTTTAATTTTGTTATATGTTATATTAAAGAATTTCGTTGTCAGAACCAAATTCATGCATCAAGGTGTTTGGTTTTTGACCTAGGAGATGATTCATCCTGTAAGTTAACAATGTTTGTGTAACAAACCACCCCAATGTTACTGGTTTAGAAAACCAATGTTACTGGCTTTTAAAAAGCACACACACACGAATATTTGTGGGCCACAGTATTCTCTGTATTAACTGTGTTTCTTCTGACCTTGGACAGCTTAAATGATTTCTGTTGGGTTGTCTCATGTATCCCAGGTCAGCTAATAGGTGGCTGGTGTCTGAATGATCCAGGATGTCCTCACTCTGCCCAGCAACCGACAGGCTGCAATCAGGGCATCTTGGTTCTGCTTCACAAGGTCTCTTATTCAAACCTGTAGATTAGTTTGGCAATTTTCACTCTGTAGTCTTGGGGATCTAAGTACGGCAAGAGTGGAATTTCAGTGCACAAGTACGTTTTAAGCCTCTGCTTCCAACACATTTGCTACTTTCTCATTGGTCAAAACGAGTCAAATAAACAAGCCAGAATTTTTTTTTAATTTCAGCATGTTATAGGGGTGCAAACGTTTAGGTCACATATATCGCCTTTGTCCCGCCGGAGTCAGAGCTTGAAGCATGTCCATCCCCCAGACGGCCCTCACCGCACTCATAGGTGTGAATATACCCATCTCCTCCTCCCCCCTCCCACCTGCCTGACACCTGATGAATGTCACTACTGTATGTGCACATAAGTGATGATCAATTAATACTAATTTGATGGTAAGTACATGCGGTGCTTGTTTTTCCATTCTTGTGATACTTCACTTAGTAGAATGGGCTCCAGTTCTATCCAGGATAACAAAAGAGGTGCTAGATCACCATTGTTTTTTGTGGCTGAGTAGTACTTCATGGAACTCAAATATAAAACCACCCTCTTATAGCCATCTGATCTTTAACAAAGCAGACAAAAACATATACTGGGGAAAAGAATACTTATTCAATAAATGGTGCCGGGAAAATTGGATAGCTACATACAGAAGACTGAAACAGGATCTGCACCTCTCCCCTCTCACAAAAATCACAGTGGATAACAGACTTAAACCTAAGGCATGAAACTATAAGAATTCTAGAAGAAAATGTTGGAAAAACTCTTATAGACATCAGCCTAGGCAAAGAATTTATGAAGACAATCCCAAAGGCCATCACAGCAATAACAAAAATAAATAAATGGGACGTGATCAAATTAAAAACTTCTGCACAGACAAAGAAACTATCACGAGAGCAAACAGACAACCTACAGAATGGGAGAAAATATTTGCATGCTACACATTCAATAAAGGGCTGATAACTAGACTCTACATAAAACTCAGGCCAGAATTTAAAGTGTGGAGAAAATAAACTTCGCCTCTAGATAGGGAAAGGGGAATGAATGTAGGCAGGTCCATCCAATATCCCTGTGGGATTTTTGCAACATCGCACATGATTTCTTGGAAAATAATTGCTGAATAGAATTCTGAAAATTTGGACCTGTACGTACTTTATATGTTGACATTTACTCTTGAAAATATAAAAAAAGACTATTGAAACTTTTAGACGTTTTGTGGAAAATAAATATGCCAAGTCTCTCCCATATAATAAATTGGATAATATGCTACGTTTGTGGGAAAAAAAATACTTAAAATGATTAAATTCACCTAGTATTCTAGCCTTGCATGGATAAAAATATAAAAATACTGAAAGTTAAAGGCAAACATAATTATGAATACGTTAATAATTCATTCAGTCACTTAAATGTTGCTTATCCTGCTCTATGAACCTATTCGTCATCAAGTTCATGCTTTGTAAAGTGATTTAGTAAAAATACGACTTGTTAGGTGTGAATTCTGGAAATCCTTCTGCTTGCTCTGTTTTGCCATAATTTTGGCGCTAGGATCTTGACTCTGATCATCATGTCCAAATGTTTGCCTTTAACAGTTCTTCTGGAGGGTTCTTTAATTTAAGCACTTGATGAAACCAACAGAAGGATTTTATTGAGAGTGATGGAAAATAATTTATTAAAAATCTTTAGTTCTTAATATCACTATATGACAAAACCCAGACTTGCGCTATGTTCTGATAATCATCTCTAATTCTTCTTGCTGAAATGTGGCTGCAGAATAGTGTCTCCTGTTCAATCCGAATGCTTTCACTGGTGCCTCATGTTGCTCTTTACTCAGCCAGCTGCTCTACAACGTCTGAATTTATCTGCTGGATTATTCTTAATTGTTCTTTTGATTCTATGTCTGTGAATTCATTCAAAGTCTGTTTTGTAGGAAGTGAGTGTTGATCAAATGAAGGAGGTTTATTTCCTTGTAATGTGTTGCTGATGACTTTCAGATGCTACCCCATGTATCTCAGTGCTCTGCGAATTGTCTTAATCACATTCCCTTATAGTAAAAGGCATTTAGCAGATGCATTAAATATATGCATATTTATTCATTTTTAAATTTTACACATATTCTTTTATTATCTAATATTTCCAGGGACATTATAAACATAGACTATGATTTCCTAATTATTTTGGATATAAATTTGCTATTCTAATAATCTTCCTGATTATTTTGAATGTCCTCCTTTATTCTTTTATTTGACATTATTATTGTCATCAGTTAATGAAGAGCTTGTATTAGGTGCAGTAAAATGAATATGTTGTCTATTTTTAGTTGTTTGTTATTACTTGGCACCACCTTTTTTTTTTGATCATTTCTTTCTAAGACATTTTTAAAACTATATGTTAACTTTTTAGGACCAGTTTAGTTAAAACTAATCAGGTACATTTTGAAAATTCACTACAATTTAATTTTTTAGGAATATTAACTTTTATTTGGAATTTGAACTGAAATTAGGAACAGAACCAATTATTATCAATACTATTTTTTGAACACCTAGCATATGCTACATGTATTTTTTTAGTTCTACTCTAAGCTCAATCTCATCTAAAAAGAATTAGTCACAGTTTTACAAATGAACAAGTAAAACTTGCAAATAGAACATTAGCCTCATCAAAGTACACAAGCTGGTAAAGTAATGCAGCAGAGTTGGAATTCAAATCTGGGTTTTCTGTGCATGAGGAAATTGCTGTTCTTTACACTATACTCATGAAGATTTGTGTGCAATGCCTTTCCATGGTTTTCAGTAATATTATTTTAGACATTTCCATTCCCAGATACAGTTAGAAAAAATGTGAGACGGTGGAGGCTATAGAAAAAACAAATAACACTGCTCTTAAGAAGCCATCAGACAGGATGTACAAATATGTACAGTAGAATTTAATAGAATAGACATTATAAAAAGATGAGCCCTAGGTAGAATGGAAGCATTTGAGATTGATATTTAATCCCACTAACAGACAGAAAACAGTCCAGTGCTTGTGGGCAGCAAGGCATCCCAAGCAGATGTAGGGAGGCAAGAGTTGGAACTAGGGCTGTTGGAGCAACGCACAACCTCAAATGCTTCAATATGACTCCACGAGGGGACTCAAGGTGAAGAGGGATAAAAGATAGGGTTGCAGAATAGAAGCCAGTTTATAAAGAACCTTCTCTGGCATACTAAGGACCTCAGATTTTATCTTAAATTGTCCTGAAAGCTATTGAAAGATTTTAAGTAAGAAATTACCTCATCAGATTATTTCTTTTCAAAAGATCTCTGTATACACGGAGATTGTATCAGAGCAGGAAAATGAGTTAGGAGATATTTTAGAAATCCAGGCTAGACGTGTTCTAAGGCAGAAAGGGTCATGTTTTCTGAAGAATAGGGAAAAGTGGAACAAAATCAAGGAGATGGATTTAAAAAAAAAATCAAACCTATTTAGATATAAAAATAAGGAGGTATATCCAAAGAATACAAGGGGAAGAATAGAACTTAATTAGATTTTAGGTTTATTATGAGATATGTGATATCCAAAGTGTCTTAAAGACACTCAAATGTAGAATAATGCTTGAAAGAGTAAGTGAATAAATAACGAGATGCCTACCAGGCCACCAGACATTTATGCCAGGGTTCTACAGAATGTTCTGAGTTATAGAAAAAGTTGTGGTTTTTATTAACCTATTAGCAACATTTCAATTAATTGGAGTAGGAGAAATTATCGAAGATTATTATGTGCTCATTATCTCCCAGGTACTATTTTGAATCCTTTATGTGTATTTCCTTATTTAATTCTTATGATAAATCCTGCAATTTTACAGATGAAGAAACTGAACAACGAAGCTGACACTAATAAAAATCTATTGAGATATTGCTTTGAATTTTTTATACCTGGGTACATTTAGCTTTCTGGATCTACTAAAGATTATTACTAATATGGAAGATTTAGCCTGGGCTTAGCTTCTTGGAATATTTAGTGTCTTCTGATAAAACAATCAACTTAATTGTGAATCTGGAAAAATACTTGTACCTGGAAGTCATTGTTATTGGGTAATGTATCATTGTTTGTTTTACTACATTTTATTGATAATAACATTTTGCTCACAAATTCTATGAATATATTTACATTTATGTGATATAAAAATGGATAGATATGTTAATAAGTTATAACATGATGTATATAGTTGTACTTTCTGTAATTTTCATAACCTCTAAGAGTCTAAGGGGTATAACTCGTCATTTAAGTTCTCTGACGGTAGGTTCATGAAACGTGTGTAATTACAGGATTAATGGGAAAGAAAAAGAGAAAGCAAGGGGCAAAGATTGTTGTTGGAAGCCAATTTAGGAGCAGTGGATGTCACAACTGAGGAATATAATGGTAGGAAGAAAAGCAACAAA
This sequence comes from Avahi laniger, assembly GCA_963575035.1. Classification (NCBI taxonomy): domain Eukaryota; kingdom Metazoa; phylum Chordata; class Mammalia; order Primates; family Indriidae; genus Avahi; species Avahi laniger. The sequence goes on along the minus strand of CAUYSK010067736.1, from coordinate 19,979 downwards.
ATAGCAGACTCTATAGACCCACAGATATGAGTTTGCTTTCAAAACAGAATTACCACGTGAAACCAGAGAAGAGAATGCTATAGTGCAGTGATTTTCAACCTGGGGTGATATTACCCCATGGGGGACATTTGCCAATGTCTGATGACAATTCTGATTTTCATGACTGGGCGATTGTCATGTACTACTGATATCTAGTTGTAGAATTGAGTGATACTGCCAAACATTCTACACTACACAGGACAACTCCTCACAACGAAGAATTATCCGATCTAAAATGTCAATAATGTTGCTGTAGAGAAACCCTACTGCAGCCCACAGGTCCAATTTTAGAACAATCTGAAAAAATGCTCGATTCAAAATAAAAAACTGACTGCCATCAAAAAAAACTTTTCAGCCAGAAAACATGATTCCTTTTGAAAGGTTATCTTAATCATTTGTAAATTATACCACAACAAAAAAGAAAAAACATCATTAGAAACCAATAAAAACTAAACCATCTGAGGATATACTACATAGAGAAAATAGTTTTGTCTGTATTGAAAATTATTTTATTATGTTGTTAAGTCAGAACTTTTTAACTGTGGTCTAGAAAATAAATTTGAAGAAGATGAAGTCAGGAATTATTCATATGTACTTTTATTAAGAAATAAAATAATCAGAAAGAACTGAAATTCAGTAAATAGAGCAGCATGTATATGAGAAATAATTGCAAGAAACTTACTTGTAAATCAATAAAGTAATTACATTAAGAAAGTTTTATATTTTTTCTTCCAAAGAGTCCACACTCAATTAGAAAGTAAGTGTCCCTCTTTCTCTGTCTCCTTGGCACATCTCAAAGAAACAACAATTTTGCAGGAGACCACCATTGCTTTTTTTTAAACGGTGTGTTTATCTACAGTCTACAGATGATGGAGCAATGAGCACAGAATGTTTGTTTGTGCCTAGGTATTGGCTCTTTGTGAGTGGTTGTGAAGCAGCTGTTACTGTGATGGAAGGCTTGGGCTGAGGGACTGATCGCTTCCCGAAAGAGAGGCATGCAGTGAAGTATATGTGGCTCTTCAAACAGGACAACTGTGGTAAAACAACCAAACAGTCTAGGTGTCAAGATTGGGAGAGTTGGGTTGAGGGAACAACATCCCCACAACAAAGAGTTGCGCTGTTTTTTTCCAGTCCTTCATATCGTTTATTAAAAGCAAAACTGCAGAGATTAGAATCTCCTAAACGTGTTCTTCACATTAAAAACAGGCTGAATTATGATCATTTTCTTTTTTATCTACTTACCTGTCATCTATTTATGCGTTTATTTTTGCTTTTAACTGCACATATGAGAAACTCTGCAATTACTTTCCGAATCATTTTTCTCTTGAACTTCGGCAAACAGAAAACATTCCCTTTTCCCAATGGCTCTGATACTTTGCCTTAACCTTTTATCAGGATTGCAAGGGAGAAAGGTTTGTGTGACCAGAGAAACACAGGGCCACTTACATTGTTTGTCACAGTGGGAATAAGATAATCTGAAAGTGATTTATCTAGAAATAAAAAAATCAAAATTATAGTGTTTTCAAGTGATACATTTTTTTTAACTTACCTCTATTTTCTGAAGTACTGATACTTAATAATTAAGCCCTTCCTTAATCATTAACATTGTGCAATATTTTACATAATCTATTCCAACATTTTGTGTTGTATTTTGGATCCTTGAAGTCAAATAATCTACTTATTACTGCTATTGGTAGAGGATTGGCTCCTAATAACTGAGTTTGGATTCATGGTTTAGCAAAATGAAAAACAGAGGGCCAGAAGTACACTATAAAGTTTTTTAGAGGTGAGGAGAAAGAAAGACAGACAGAGTGGGGGGCCAAACATCGTGGCTTTATGGAGCGCTCGGGAGCGAGGTTCAGGGTCCGAGACAGAAAGAGAGAGAGAGAGAGTTTTAGGGCAGGTATTGAGAAGTAGGAGGGGCTGGTGGTATGAGTGGATTCCAGGAGGGACCAGTGGTATGTGTGGACCCCAGGGACCAAAACTTTTCTTATCTGGGTGAACATTTAGGTGTGGTTACTCTTTCTTCTTTAGGGAGGGGAGGAGTGCCCACCACCAGCCTTACATACATGATTTATCTGTTTTGAATTGGTGGTTACCTTCATATTTATGCTCGTGAGAGAACATGTTTTGAATATGAAATCAGAGAACTTTTAAGTTTGAAGAAACAAGCATTCATGGAATAGCTTGGCTTTGTTGCTAAGCGCTGGGGAGAGGTGGGTGTTTGTTTCGGTAGTCCCTCTGGTCACTTCCAAGGACAGGGCTATGTTCCAGAGCCTTGAGGAAACTGAAATTGATCTTTGACAAAATAAATATCATAATATCCCTTTGGCAACTGTAGTCATAGTTCTCTCCTTCCATTATAACTAAAATCCTAAAATACAGATTAAAATTCGAAGAGGCTAAAATAAATGCCTATAATAAAAATCTGTGCTATGTTGGATCTTATTTTATTATTTAAGGTAGATTTTGATTTTTCAAAAAATGATTAGCTTTGTTTAGCTCAGTGAGAAGATGATTATGCTGTTAGGGGACCAGTGCTCCAGTTTCAACACGGCTTTCTACATAATTATCCCATTACTTCTATCTCTCTGTTTTCCCACTGGTAAAGGTGGAATAACCTTTGCTGCTTCTTTCCTTAAGCCAATCCTAACGGTCACCTTGGGACCACGTATGTTTAGGCACTGAACTCTTGGGAGGTAGAAAAGAAAGTGTAGAATAATACTGATATTTTGGGGGATTTATTTTACAAAATATAATAAGCACCAGACCTTTAGAATCTTAGAAAGTATAAATGTATCAATATCTATTTGTTTTTCTCCATAGAGCTCACTTCTTCCATTACTCCAATTTTCTTACTGTGACATTTTTTACAGCTCCAATGTTGAAAAGACTAATTCAGTTATTTTTAGTAGTTTCAGTTTCTATGAATCAAATTGAAAGTAAAATTTGTTTTCACTATATACAATCACAGACTTGTTTCAAATAAAATATACATCAGTTAGAAAGCCTTTGTGTCAGTTTTATTCATATCATTACAGAGAAGTCCTTCAAATAACTTATATCTTAGTTGTCTTGTAGTTGCATTACTGTTGGTGTAGGAATGATAGATTGAGCCACAGCTAATTCATGACTTTATTTATAGGGTTAAAATGTTAATTGTAAGTATAAAACCTTAACTTCATGATCTACATAAAATTTCCTAATAAACATATCTGGTCATCTCTAACCATTTAGTTTCTTCTGTTGTTTATAGATAAAATAGTAACAAAACAGATTTTTCCAAGGACAAATATTGCCTCAAGAAGACTTTAGCTATCATGAGTCAAGGAGTTAGTTTATGAACTATCTGTAGAATTTCCATTTCCAAAGGTACATTGCACAAATCTCCAAGGTTACATGCTCTCCAAGGCACATTAGTAAATATCTGCAAGGTTTCCATTTTCCTGACAGAAACAATTACAAATGCCAGGCAAGAATAATTTCACACAGAGAGTCGAGGCAGCTATCAGAATTCTCTTAGGTAACAGTTGCAAATGTTTATGCTAATATTATTTAGCTTTTCACTTTGAACTTAAAAAATCAAGTTACTGAATTCAGTGCATTTCTTTTGTTGTCAGTGTAGTTCTAAAAAAGAGAAGAAACATTTTAAAAAAGGTGGAAGCAAGCTTATGTTTACTCCAAACCTCTGCTTTTAGACAAAATACTGCAGTCTGCTGTCATCAGGGAACTCTTGTATTCCCTATTTCATTTTAGTAATGAAGAGAAGAATTGCCATCTGGCCGCTTCAAATGTATAGAGTTTGTGCTTCTATATATAAATGACAGCGTATGGAAAGGGAGGCTTGCAATTGAGTACATATTCCTGGAATACTTAAAAAACTCATCCCTCTCAAAATGTGTACTCTCTTTCTGATCCAACACATTACTTCGAAGTCCTAAAAATATTAGGGAAAATAGGAAGTCATTTCTCTGTATCAATAAAAAGCCTCAATACTTCGAATATACTTTTAAAAAATCAGCTTATTTGATGCTTTTTTTTAAAGATAACTAAAAATATATGTATTCTTATTCTTTCCTGCCCATGATGCATTGACATTATATTAGAAACTAAAAATGTATTAATATAAAAGTTTAAGGAGAGTAGTGGGAGAAAATCTTCAATAGATTTTTGAAAAGTCAGAGGCATAACAGAGCAGTAGAAACTGATTTAGCAGGGTAAAGGAAGCTATAACTAAAACACGGGAAGAAGAGAAAGTAGTGAGAGGAGACACCATTGACTATGTGGAAACCTAAAAAACTCTCAACCTTAGAACTGATAGGCGGGATGAAGCAAACAAAACAAAGCAAAACAAAAAAACCCATGAATGTTGAATTGTATGGAACACTCAGCTCCCCTTCCAAATTCACATATAGGTGCCTGTATACAGTTCAGATAATAAAGGCTTATTTTTTAGAGAAATCAAACTGGAGGGAGAGGATTTGAAAGTCTAAACTGTTAGATCTCGTCTTTCACCCCAGATGTAGAATCCGTATGCCCTTCCTAGTTTGCCAAACTCTCTGCCTCAATAAGCAAACAAACAACAAACAAAAAAATGCACAGTGGGAATAGTCAGAAAAAAATAATAAAAACTATAGTGAATACCATTAGTGTAATAATACAAGGATACATTACATTCGCTAAAAAGAACAATGGCAAAACGATGCACAAAGGGGCCTGTGATGGTAAGGCAAATAAACTCCTTGAAATTAAAAATATGATAGCTTATTTTTGAAACACATATTTAAAACTGAGTTAGATAATACAGAAGAGGAATCACAGGAAGAAAAACAAAAAGTAAAGGGAATTGAAATTATTAGGGAAAAACCATATAGAGCATTAGTCTAGATTATCCAGTGTTTCTCTGGGAGCAATTTCAGACAGAGAAGATAGATAAATAGATAGATTTTTTATAGAAAATAAAACAAAATTTTGGATTATTCCCTAATAAATGAGTTTCCAGTTTCATTCTAAGAGAGTGAATAAAAGAGGGCCTACCACAATTATACCTCATTGTGTAATTCAGATAACAGCCTGGAGGGAGAAAACAAAATAAAAACATATGTGTGTGTGTGTGTGTGTGTATGTGTGTGTGTGTCTGTATATGTACATATACATACATATATGTACATATGGTACATATATACATATATATACGTATCAATGAAAACCATAATGACATTGAGCTTTTTTTCAACAACACCAATTACTAGAACCTGTTAGAGCAATACTCCCAAGAAAATGCCTTTGACCTAGAGTTATATAAATATCCAGACTATCTATCTGGTGTGAAGACAGAATGACACGGATAGACTAAAAAATTATTTCCTTATACTTCGTCTCAAGGGAAACTGCTGCTGAATGTCACTCCAACACTGTGAACTAATGCTTTATCGTGGATAACACCACTTCCTGCTTCTTAGAAAGGTTAGATTTGACGATTTATCTTTCTCTACCCAGCTGTTTAATTTCTCATTCAGCATCAGCACCTATTATAAAATCTCATAGACAATTGAGATTCCAAGAGATTGTGTCCCCAGGATTGTTCAGTTAACAGATGTGCTGATCGACAATCTAGAGAAATTCTTTCCCCTAGGTGAATGTCAGATAGATTCATGTATACTCAAAATGGATGTAGATGCATCAAATTAAAAAAATGTATTTGAGTAGCCAGTAAGGTCATCAAAGTATTCTAATCCCGTGATCATCAAGAAGTCTCCAGATAAAAATGTAGCTTCCTTTGTGACTTTGCAAAAGCACTGATTTTACAGTCTACTTTATAGTAGAGTATTTCACTGTGCATTAATAAATCGGAATACTGATCGGATCTGTGCTTTTATATCCCTTATTCATTATCTCCACGGAATGCATCAACACATAATACCGTTAATTTTAACAATTCTCCCTTGGAGACCTAAGTTAGCCTGTAGAGCCAAATAGTCTTATTCTTTTAAAATAATTCATATAAAATGAATATTTATTGTATATGCACAATGAGTGAAACACGATTTTTCATGCTTTATTTTTATTATTTAAATTTTATCATAGAAGCAACTCTTATTACGAGTCATACTTTCTGGGACTCTCACTTGCACAAGTTCTTTCTACAGCCCAAGGAAAGACCTTAACACTATGCTGTATAGTCGTACATTTGGGTAATTTTTGCAAAAAATAAGACATTTTAATTGTCATCTAAGAAGACCATTTATTCTTTCCAACTCAGATTATCATCTGGCAAAGTCAGTCTGTGTGTCTGGTTGACATAAAGTGTTGTGGGCATCCTGGAGATTCAGACAGGGATATTGAACCGGTAATGTATTTGATTTTCATTGCCTTTTTTATGTAGATAAGTTATTGTTACCCAGTTATTCCAGAGTAGAAATGGCTTCTGTATCTTACAGATCATATAATATAAAAATTTAATAAACCTTCCTGTAATTGCCAATATCAATAAATCATATATTATCATGTGAGAGTTGTGAATATGAAAAAATCTGAATCGATAATAAAAAAAATTGGCAATCCATTCCAGAAGAAAGACTGAATTGTCTTCCCTCTCTCTCTCTATAGAAGAATACAAATTCCTAGTTATATTAAGAAATAATAAAAATATTTGAGACCAAACATTGAGGAAAAATAGTACAGAGGTAAGTGAATCAGTTAATTTTTTAAATTCTGTTATTTTTCTGAGATGTGATAAACTATTTACCAGCCTTTTAAAATTTGTAATTTGAAATGATTGCTTTTCTCATAACTAAATTCATTTTTTGTATTTTAGGATTGTAGTTTTTTATTCTTTTTCTTAAAGAACACCTCTAAAATGCTTTGGATTCACAAAAGAAAACACGAAAATATTTTAACTTACCTCTTCCCATAAAGTAGGTATTATAATTATTATTACACCTAGTTTAAGGATGAGAAAACTGAAGTCTTGGAGCAATAGCAAATTTTCCCCATTCACAAAACAATGTGACTTAAGCCATGGTCAGTCTAAACATGTAGTCTGCATAGTCTGCGTTCTTAACCATTATACAAAGATGTATCTCACAATATTTGTGAACCAATCACAATACAACACACCTAGAATTTTTCTCCCCATCCCTTGGATTCTCCAGCATTGTGCAATGCAATTCAATCAGATTAAAATAATTGCTGCGTGTCTACATTATATCAGACAATATACTAGGTTTATATAACTAGGGAATTAAGTATATAACATTAAATATAATTTCATCATTCCTTTTTTTTCCTGAGTGGACATTCTTTTCAAAGAGAAATATGAGGAGATAATATCTACATAATATAATAAGTATCTGATAGAGATATTCACAAATTATATTGGAGTACACTGGAGGTGTACTTGACTCAACCTCAGCGAAGGATTATATGACAAGAGACGGTGCTGGATTTACTAAAAGATTCATACAATGTGTGACATCTGAACTGAATTTTAAAAAGCAAATAGGAGGCAGCCTGGTGAAGAAGAAAAAACATGATATGACAAGCAGATGAAGTATCATGTTTAAGGATACATAGGTATAATACAACACATTATACTTGAAGAACTGTATGTAGTTTCATCTTGCTGGAGTGGAACATTTGAAAGTAAAAAAATGGAGAAAATTATGCCATAAAAGTGTCAGCTCACTGAGAGTTTTATATACTTTGCTAAGAAGCTTGAATTTTATAGTTAAATAAATCTGGAGTTATTAAAGAACTTAAAAGAGAGGTACAACTTAGTTTGCATTGTGATTAGATTCAACATGGTGGCACGCATGCTCAAGGTGAATTTGAGATGGATAGAAGACCCAGACCAGGGAGGAGGCTGCGGCAATAATGCAGGTGAGACAGAGAGGGTCCGGATTATGCAGGGCCATGAGGATGGATAAAAGAGGATGGATTTTATATTAACTAAAAGTTGTTGATGATTGAGAAGTATTTAAGATATTGTGATGACTCATATGGTTTGGTGAATGACGAGATGATGATACTGTTGTTTAAGATAGGAAAATAGAATGAAAATCAAATATAAGAGAGAAAATTATTAGTTTTGGACTTGAGCATGACATGAATTTGAGATAATCTATTAGATGTATTAAGCAGATAATTCAATATGACCCTTGGATATAGCTATAGGTTTAAGATTCCTTAGTATTTTGGTGGCAGGTTCAAATATGATTGTAGAAGAATCCACCAAAGCAGCAGATAAAACAAGAGACAACAATCTCTGGGAATAGAAACCAGTCGTAAAAAAAAATACAAAGGGGTCTGAGGAGAGTGGCTCATGTCTGTAATCCCAGCATTTTGGGAAGCCAAGGCAGGAGAATTGCTTGAGGCCAGGAGTTTGAGACCATCCTGGGCAACATAGTAAGACCCCGTCTCTACAAAAAATAAGAAAAAATTAGCTGGGCATGGTGGCTACACCTGTAGTCCCACCTGCTTGAGAGGCTGAGGCAGGATTGCTTGAGTCCAGGAGTTCGAGATTGCAGTGATCTGTGATTGCATCACAAGCGAGACCTATAATAAAAAAATTGTTTAAATAAATAAAAAAAAATAGAGAGAGAGGGAACAGAAAAGATGAAAATCCAGTGACATAGTGGAAAAAGACTAACTCAAAAGCTGGGAGCAGCAGTCAGTGTCTAATACAAAAGAGAAATCAAGAAAAATCAAGAAAGTACGTCATTTGAATCTGTGTTTAGGACACTGTTGTTGTTCGCAGCTGTATCGTGTTAAGTGAAGAATGGCAGTGGCATCAGAGCCTCATGAATGAATGAACCAAGCGTGTAAACCGTTAGTCTAAGCAGTTGGTTTGACAAGTGAAGAGAGAAATGTAGGACAGTAAATATGTATTACTTAACACAAACACAATTAGTATCTACTCCAAATTCCAGCCTCACCCACTGTGTGTATTATCCTAATAGTATGAATCAACTAGCTCATAGAGAAGCATACACAGGAAGTCTCCAGGTTACAAACAACCCAACTTACAGTGTTCTGCACTTATGAACAGGCTCCCAAGGCTCCCTATAAGGATAATTTATAATTAAATAATTAAATCAATAATTTGGGAACTAGTTTCTTCCATGCATGTAAACAAACCCACATGGTGTAAACCAGCTAGCATCTAGTCCCATTGTTTATACTGTTGCTTACGCACAGTATCACGTTTTATTGTTCTTAATTTTTATTATGATAGATCTCATTTTTTTTTATTTCAGCATATTACCTGGGTACAAGTGTTTAGGTTCCATATATTGCCTTTGCCCCACCCAAGTCAGAGCTTCAAGCATGTCTATTCCCCAGATGGTGCACACCGCACCCATTAGGTGTGAATGTACCCATGCCCTTCTCTTCCCTTCCACCTGGCTGACATTCGATGAATGTTACTGTTATATGTGTACAAACGTGTTGATCAGTTAATACCAATTTGATGGTGAGTACATGTGGTGCTTGTTTCTCCATTCTTGGTATACTTCACTTAGTAGAATAGGTTCCAGCTCTATACAGGATAATACAAGAGGTGCTAGATCATCATTGTTTTTTGTGGCTGAGTAGAATTCCATGATGTATATGTGTGTGTGTGTATATATATATATATATATATATATATACCACATTTTATTAATCCACTCATGTATCGATGGGCACTTGGGTTGTTTCTACATCTTTGCAATTGTGAATTGTGCTGCTATAAACATTTGAGTGCAGATATCTTTTTTATAGAATATCTTTTTTTTTTCATTTGGGTAGATGCCCCGTAATGGGATTGCTGCATCAAATGGTAGTTCTACTTTTAGTTCTCTGAGGTAGCTCCATATTACTTTCCACAGAGGTTGTACCAGTTTGCAGTCTCACCAGCAGTGTATGAGTGTTCCTATCTCTCTACATCCATGCCAACATTTATTGTTTTGGTACTTTTTGATAAAAGCTATTCTCACTGGAGTTAAGTGATATCTCATTGTGGTTTTGATTTGCATTTTCCTGATGTTTGGAAATGTTGACCATTTTTTTGCATGTTTCTTGGCCATTAGTTTGTCTTCTTTTGAAAAGTTTCTATTCATGTCCTTTGCTCACTTTTTAATGGGGTTGTTTGATTTTTCTTGCTGATTTTCCTCTGTTCTATATAGGTTCTAGTTATCAGCCCTTTATTGGATGCGTATCATGTGAATATTTTCTCCCATTCTATAGGTCATCTGTTTGCTCTTGCGATAGTTTCCTTGGCTGCGCAGCAGCTTTTTAATTTGATCAGGTCCCGTTTATTTATTTTTTTTTTTGTTGCTGTTATTGTCTTTGAGGTCTTCTTCAGGGAAAAGAATCCTTATTCAATAAATGGTGTTGGGAAAATTGGATACACACATGTAGAAGACTGAATCAGGATCCACACCTCTCGCCTCTCACAAAAATCAACTCATGGTTGATATCAGACTTAAACCTAAAGCATGAAGCTATAAGAATTCTAGAAGAAAATGTTTGAAAAATTCTTATAGACATTGGCCTAGGGAAAGAATTTATGAAATATCACTTTAATTTTAACTTTTGTATTCAATTTGCAAGTCTGTGTTTACACGTATGGCTATGCCTCCAAAGCAAAAGTCCACTGCAAGTCCAGGTGAGCTTGTAGGGAAGAAAAAGGTGATTATGATGGAAACGAAAGTAGAAATAATTAAGCATTTGGAGAAAGGTGAAACACTATCATTCATTTGGAAAGCAATAGGCTTCAGTTGCTTGACTCTCAAAACAATTATAAAAGATAAAGTGAGAATAACGGAACACGTGAAAGGCAGTACTCCAATGAAAGCATCATTTATTACTAAGCAGGGTAGAGGATTAATTACTGAAATGGAAAGGTTATTATTGATTTGGTTAGCAGATCAAAATAAGCATAACATTCCTATTAGCTTAGTGTTGATACATTAGGTGTTAATCTTTAATGTTCTTTTTTGAAATTTCTTCTATCTCCTATCCAAAGTTTTTGTATGAGTTTGTTTTTGTGGTTTTTTTTAATTAAAAGGAAAAACACAATAATTTTTGTAACTTATCACAGTACGAGGGTATTATTATCAGTAGAGTATTATGTTATGTTATTAATATCACATATGAGTCATTATGGTGTTATTATTTTGATTACTATCATATAGACACTGTTCATCAGGGATCCGAGTTACACACAAATCTGACCTAAAGATGTTCTCAGGAATATATCTTATTCATAACCTGGGGATCACCTATACTCAAAAAATGGAAGTGTGTCTATATTTATATCTTTCCCTAGATATAGATATATCATAATGTATTTTAATTTTTTTTTAATTTCTTTCCTTTCTTCCTTCCTTCTTTCCTTCCTCCCTATCCTTCCTCCCTTCCTTTCTTCCTTCTTTTCATCTTTTCTTTCTTTCTTTCGGCACCATCCAAAGAGATCTAACATTTTCAAATTCAATTTATTTCCATTTCATATACATGTATTTTTTCATTCTCATTTGTTCATTTAACAATATGTCTTATATGTTTATTGTGCATTAAGCAATGAATTATAAGTTCTTGGACTAATTCTTTAGCCATTATTCTCTGTTATCTGCTATGTACACAATAGAGTGCTAAACTCAATTGTGTTAATGTGAAGCCTTTGATTTGAAAAATGAGTGAAGACAAAGTCTGAGATAATATATCTGTGATGGATCTTAAAATATCAGTTTTTAAAAGAAACTTCCATCTTTGCATCTGTGTTGCTTCCACTGGAAAATTTTTTGGAAAAGCAGCAATATATCAACTCAGGTTATCATTTTTTTCCCTCTGATTTTACCTGAGAACTTTAAGTGCAGCTTTTCTCATTTCAGTTTTGGTCTTGTGCCCAGATGTTAACTTCTAAAAGTTAAAGAAATCAATACAAGTCTTTACTTGAATAGTCTAACTTGGGGTCATCAGGAGAGAAATAAATAAGATAAGAACTATCTCCTTGCCCCATGAGGAATATCTTTTTTTTCACTTAGACTTCTGCCTTTTCAAGATTTTGTGCATTTTGCATAGAATCTTCTAAAAAAGTCTTTAGAAAACTGAAACTACTGGATTTAATTACTTACAGTTTAACTGAGTTTCTCATTACTCCTCTTCTCTATTTTCCCATGCCAAGTGTTTTGACCTTTAGTTCACTTTTCAAAATATATCTGCTACAGACTCATAGTACATAAAAAAGTTTGAAATTTTAATAGCAATCCCTTTCCCACAATTGAATTTCATATTATTCTATCAAGAGTTAAATGAAAAAAATAAAATTTCAATGTTCATAGAAGGAAGGATAATAGTTTTATCTTCCAACGGTCTCCTGCAGAACATGTTTAAGTGAATGCATTTGTAATATGGAGTGAAATTTCATCTGTGTTCTGCATAACTGCATTTTGGCTTTAAATGATTGCACTGTGGGACATGAGAAGGAATTTTAAAATGAGCAGCCTGTTTCCTGCTGATAAGTTTATGTGTCCTCCTTATCATCATGAAAAGAAGTTAAAATAATAGCTACCCTATAAACAAAATGCAAAATTTCAAATGCATTCTTGATTCTAATGGCTTTCAGTTCTGGTTCAGGATTATAACATTGCACTGTTTAAATCTTTGCTGCATTAAGCTCAGACAAATTTCTCAAATGTTTTCACGATGATTTATAACTTGCAGTATGTTTTCAAAATTCTGATACATGTGTGTTAACAATGAAATAGTCAATGTAGATACAGATGCAACTCTATAGACCTGCCAAAACAATCAAGGCCAAAATATTAACTTGGAGAAGGTGCACAAAATGCTTTCTCATCCAGGAGTTTTCCTGTCTGAAATAATTATGCTATGTAGTTCCATATCACAATGTGTGTGTGTGTGTGTGTGTGTGTGTGTGTGTGTGTGTGTGTGTGTATGTCAGAGACCCAGGACTGAAAGCTACTAGATCTGCCCTTAGTGTGCTATCTCTATATCCTAACCAGTCCTATTTATGAATTCACTTATTTCTATTCTCACATGTATGTTCTAGGAAAGTCATGCCCTGAGACAAGTTGCATTTCTAAAAGACAGAGTAAAAGAGAAGTTATTGGAGCAGAAAATTGTATTAATACGGTAGACTCTTTGGCCCTGGTCGTATATGATTACTCTCCTCTATAGATTCCTTTCTGCCCGTTAGCATTGCTAAAATCTGTTATGTCTGATCTTCGAGATCCTGATTTCCTGACTGAGAGCTGGCCCCACTACGATCAAGTTGTAGCTCTTAGTTTCCAGGTGGGAAAATGACAGGTCATTCTTTTCACTTCCTTTGTATTTGTTCTGCTGTTAGCTATCTCCTGTACTTTGATCTCTGAGTTTCAGACCTCTTGGATCCTGAGAGCTCACAGGATTTTTCTCCAATTATCTTTTCATGAATGTAAAGACTAATGGAGACTGCTGTTTGGTAGACGTCATGTCGAACAAACAGTGACTTTCTCAACAGCACACCTAAGCAAGAGTCACATCAGATCTACTTCAGCACATCTGGTGACTAAGGATCCATTATATTTTAAGGCAACTCATTTCCGTTTCGAACCATATTTTTTATTATGACAAGTGTCGTGGTTGATTATTGTATTATCCTGATGTGTCACTGCTGTGTCAAATAGTCACATAATGAGTATTTTATTCATTGTCAGCTTTTTACATGCATCCTAACATACGTGTTGGAATGAACATGAAATCCATCTACACTTGCACTCTCTATACAACTGATATTCTGAGAACCTTGATAAACGCTAAATTTTAAGGGAGGGAAATAAATGTGCCAAGGGTTGAAGATAACTGGAGGCTGGAAAGGAGTTGACTGAGGTAATCACAGTTGCAGGACCTGATGGCCAGAGTGTGCAGTGCTCCTACAGCATGAGACGGTAGTTGAATTGCCCAGACATAGCCTCACAAAGATTCACCTGAAAGCTCTATTTGTCCTCCTCAGGAAACTCGGGAAAAAACATTAGCTGTTAACAACTTCTGGGTAGAAGCGACAATAGTCCAGTCCTTCGTTTACTATCATTTTATGGAAAGTGGGATCATACATAAAGACAAATTAAGAAAAGAAAACTCCCCCAAATTGAGCATCACCTGAAGAAGATTGGGAAAGATGCCACATTAAAATACTGTAGTGATTCTGGTGCTCATCATTCATATGAGCTTCAGGCTGAAATCCTCATGGTCAGTTGATTGGTAAGATGTAGGGTAAAATGAAAGAGAATATGTAGTCTTGGTATCAAGTAGTGCTGAAAAATAAGAAAATAATTACAAAGAATCATAATTTTTGCATCTTTTATAGACTCATCTGTATATTGGCTAAAAGGCTAAGAAGCTGGAGTGTTCTAAAGAAATTGCTGCTGCCAGGTATGTGTAGGATGCAACAGAGACATTATGCCAGGAATAAGAAGATATTCAAGGGTCAATGGATTAGTAGTGGCTAACTGTAACATATTTAAATATCTTATTTAGTAGAGTAGGCGCTATGATAAAGGCAGACATTTGGGCATTATTCTTAGTTAAGTTTTGTGAAATGAAAGTAAAGTCTCACTCTCTACCCACCCCAAACACACATACACACATATAGACACACATGCACACACATCCCACTTGTAAAGTTAACACTGTCCCAACAGGCTTCACCAAATTATATCGCCGTGTATTCACTTGGGTAGCCATTCAGTGCTAAGGCATGGAAAGAGAGGCTGGGGAATTTGAATCTTTCTTTTCTGAACATAATATCAGATGTGGATATCTGGAATCACAAAAATATCATCCCAGATAATTTAGAGAGCAGTTCTGTAGGATGTAATGTCTTAAAACATAAACAAATGATTTTTATTAAAGAATTACTGATTAACGCAAACAATTCTGTGGCATTTCAACCAAATGCTTTCTCTATAGCAATAGAGTGGAATAAATCAGGACTTAGGTGAAGTATTACACTTCAGAAAAATGCATTAAAACAGTGCTCAGTTCATATTCCCCTAAATTGCCATCAAGAGAGTCAGGACTTTTGAAGCTGGATTTAAAGACTTGGTATTATAAGATCCCTTTGGCTAATGGGTCAAAGAGAAGACATTATATATTTATCATAAAGCAATTTATCTACTTGAAAATATAAGCCCTTGATAATTCACAGCAGTGTTTAAAAGGGTAGTTTTAAAAATTAATTATCTGGAGGTCCTTGTTGTTGAGATAGCACAATAGGTTTTGATTAAACTTTCAAAGAGCATTGACAGAAAGCCTCCAAAAGGCTAGTCCTTCTGGATTGTTGCAGGAGAGATTTGCTAGTTATTTATGAAACTCTCTCTCGTCCTTCTTGAAAAGGCTCTTACAGAACTAGACTCCATTCCTCCCTAGCAGTTACGTATGGCTGTGTGGTTGAGTTTTACCTAACAGAGCAAAGATGGAAGTAGTGTTTGCCAATTCTGAACTTGGCCCATGAAAACTTTCACGCTCTTTCCACGTGTCTCCTTGCAAGAAGCAGAAGATCCCGCAGAGAATGCTAACATTTAGGGAATGGCAGAGTCACAAGTTGGTAGGAATCAGGATACCTGAATTATTGCATGGAAGATTACTCACCACCACGGAATATTATGTGAACTAAAACATAAACTTCTAATAGGCTAAGTCTCTGAAATTTGGGGATTGTTTTTATAGGTATTAATTCAATATGAGAAATAAGTTGTTCATTGACCTATGCCATATTTCCTAAATCTGTAAATAGGTATAACAGATAGTAAAGCCATAAGTGAGCACAACAGGGATCTTTCCTTACACTAGGTGGTCATATCTCTAAAACATAAATTATATAAAATTAAGGAATTTATAGGAGGTGAACATATACTCTAATATTAATAGATTTGTAAAGAACTATTCCATGGGGATAAAAAGCAAAGCTAAAATATAAGCATAGTGTATATTTTCAAAAGGTTTGGAAATAATGGTTAAACGGGATTTGAATAGTGCCTTAAAGACTTGGAAGCTTGTGTTGTACAGGAGCTTAAGCTAGTGATTATCTTTCATTTACCATATGCATACCAGTTGTTGGAACTTAGAAATTATTTGCTAAAAAACACAAAGCAAACTTAGAGGGTGTTTATAAACATCCTGATGTCTGTACGCTTTTCACAGGCAAGTATGGGGAATTTATATGGTGTACTGTTCAAAGAGGAACATGACTTTCTCCAGCATATAACCATATGGTGCCAAGCTGGACCACATGTGGCCCTGATGGCAGTGGCATTGGAAAATGTACATTATGAGACAAGGCTAAGCAAAGGATGCTTTCTCCATCTTGCTTCACTCACTAATTAATGGAGGGACTGAGGATCGCTTTGAAATTTCTCAGTTACAAGATATTGCCCTTTAGCAGGTGTGACAGAAAGCTTTAAGTGGTGGGGCAATTTGTTACTTTAGAAAAATCTATAATATCTCAAGTTGGAAAGCTCTCATTTTCCAAGAAAGAAGAGGAGCATTTCCTCCAGGGAAATTATAATTTTGTCCCTGAGTTTACGCTGATGTAGCCAGTATCTGATTTGTTTTCACTACTCAGCATTTAAATACATTCTTTTTTTCTCTTTTTCTTTTTGAGACAGGGTCTTGCTCTATTGCCCAGGATAGAGTGCAGTGGCATGATCATAGCTCACTGAAACCACACATTCCTGGACCAAAGCAATCCTCTCGCCTCAGCCTCCCAAGTAGCTAGGACTACAGGCCCATGCCACCATGCCTGGCTAATTTTTCTATTTTTTTGTAGAGACGGGGTCTCGCTCTTGCTCAGGCTGACCTCAAGCAATCCTCCTGCCTCAGCCTCCTGGAGTACTAGGATTACAGGCATGAGCCACTGCACCTGGCCTTAAATGCCTGCTTAATACTGCTAAAATGGCACTCTTTGAAGGAATTACCAATCTTTTTTTTTTTTAAAGAAAAGACAAAATAAATGGGCCAAATACTTCCTGTTTCTCCTAGAGTTTTCTTGACTCGAATTAATATTTTGCTATGAAACCAGTGACATAAAAACTGGTAATGGTGGAAGTCTGATGTCTGGCCATAGCACAAAATGAATCTGACTCTATTGTAGTGATGGCAGTAGCTCTATTCTAGTCCTAAAGTTTTCAGAGCACGCTTGGCATTTGTCTGTCTTCTAGCCCAGCCCTCCAGCCTCCTGTTCATTCTCCGAACCTCTGATAGCTTTGCAGTTATTCTGTTCTCATTATTAACTTTGTTTTTATTTATGATGGCTTCTATTGTTCATAATAATACCTAACACAATTGGTTAAAATAGCATATCAGATCGTGTACTACCTATGGTGAGGACAATGACAGCTGCTGATATTTTCCTTGTTTCTAAAAACATTAATTATATATTACATTTAGCCTTCTGAGAAGGGAAATAATCCAAGGCCTGCTATGGGAACAGTTTTGTTTGTTTTGTTCTGTTTATTTTGGCCCAAGGAGAGCAATGATATCACATCCAAATGGGAAACATTTGCCCACTGCATTCAGTAGAAAATCAGGCCAACTCTGGAAGCTCACCTGGAAGCTCCTGTAGAAGACAGTCCCTGGAGCGCAGATGAATATTTTTCTTGTCCTGAGAATCATGTAGCAGAAACATTGGGAGCACAAGTTTGGTAGCAAAACTGTTTAATCAAGCAAACATACGATTTTCCTCCCATAGAGAAGTAGGCATTGATTTCCATAATGACAATGATCTTTAGGTGACTGTATACATCATTTTCGCCTTCTTCACATGACAGAATTTATCTAGGCACATGGCCTAGGGAAAGACTGTTTCCCAGTTTGCTTTACAATATGACTTGATTATTTCCAAATGAGAGCAGAAATGATGCATAGCTCTTCCAGTCATGCTCTGAAAGACTTCTTTACATTCGATCATGTTTTTATATCATTGGATTTTAAAGTTTTCTTTTCAATTACCTATGTGTCCATTGCAGTTATTTTTCTTTGTCTATCTAGTGATTTGTGGTTGTATTTCACATCTCTGGACTTTTTCTTTTTTTATCAGAAGACATTGTTGGCTTCTGACCTGTGTGAAGGACTCTCATGTCTGCGTTTGTAGCACTGGCTTATTGTAGAATGCACGAGCATGGCACAGGTTTATGGGATCCTCTCTCAAATGCAAAATACACAGTGTCCTCCAGTAGGTTGCCATTCCCTCCTCTATTTAATGAGAGGCAGAGTGTTGAATTTTATTTCTCTGGTTTTATTATGGAGGCAAATTTACCAATCTTCATAAATACTTATGAATACACTTATTCATTAATTTACTAATTTATGAAGTTACTAATTAACAAATTTACAGATTTGCAAACACAATGTATATTTACAAAATAACTAATTTGTTACTTTATATGTTTATAATTGCAAAACTTAATAACTTACAAATTTAACCATTTACAGAATTAAAATATACTAAAATAGTAAGTTACAAGTTTACTAATCTCCAAACAGACATGAGTAGTAAGTGAATAAAAGATGTTGATCCTTCTAGGCAGTACACACAATTTCTTTTGCAGTTACATTCACTTCTGGCCTCTTTTTGCTCCCATTCTCTGTAGTTGCCTATTGCAAAGGATCACCTGCGGACTTCTTTGTAAATGCTCTTAACTGGCTTCTTTTATTATCAGTGAAATATACCTAACTACATCTTTCAGCAAACCATGCAAATGTTTTTGTCACTCATGTTCTACCATCAGGCTATCTGATTTTTTTTTGCAACTGATTTTATAGAAAGTAGAGATGTAAATGCATGTGCTGAGTGAACCATTGTTTATTAGAAGCTGGAAATTGAAAATTTTAGAATAAGTGATTTTCAAACATTTTACTATGTTATAAACAAAATATTTTTTCATACTGTAGAATGAATTAATACTTCTGAATTCTCAAAAATATGTGTGAATACACAAAAGATATTTCCTCCACGTCTTATGACATAGGAACTCGTGTATTACATATTGACTTATATTCAAAGCAGAAAATTGTTGAACCTATGAAAGCATCCTATACGTAGGTCATTTTAGAACTCTGGGTAGAATGAAATGCATTTTTCAAGAACTGTATTGGTTTAATAGCACATTGCATGATTTTTTGGGATAAAAGCACATTAATAACTACAAACTACCATAAAAGTTATTAACTGTATGTGAAAAGTGTCTATAAGTACACCTCAGAGAAAAAGATGTCTATATCATCACTGGATGCGGTTTTACTTTCATTGTAATAAGTTACTAAAATTGCAGTGCTATAAATTATTAAATAAGAGTAGCAAATGTAAAGGGCTTAAAGTTTTTTCATCCACTGAATCTCATTTATGATTATCAAAACTTATTTCAACAAAAGATTGTTGTAAATGCATGATCTTTATATTTGCTGACAGAAGGATTTATTTATGCAGAAATTACCTTCTGTGGTTTTTACATTCTAAATACACATGTACTCAGTTGGGTGCAAAAAAATCAGCCTTTTCCCCAGAAATTCTCAAAGAGTTTTCCTCTCTAAAGAACTATGCACTGGGAAAGTTGTCACATAAAATCCGTCAAGTACTCAACATTTCAAAAATACTTATGTAATTTAAATTGATATACACTAAATACTCTTTACTAGCCATCAGAAAATGTCTTTTTATGAAACTAATATAAAATTAAGGTGAAAATCCCAATGTATAAGTTTATTCAGCATCTGAAACTTTCTGACCCTGAACTAGAAGTTAATGATATACAGTAAAATACTCATATCTTTTATTTAAGTAACTTAAAGTCTAGTAGAAAGAAAGAAAAAAGCACACATGTTGCAAGAAAATAAGATATATTCTGTGTGAATGTATGTATGTGTGCATTGCATGGTAGTGTGCGTGTGTGTGTGTGTGT
>CAUYSK010067734.1:0-22461 GCA_963575035.1 Avahi laniger | reverse complement strand
TCAGCTTTAAGAAACAATGGTGATATAGCACCTCTTGTATTCTCCTGGATAGAGCTGGAACACATTCTACTAAGTGAAGTATCCCAAGAATGGAAAAACAAGCACCACATGTACTCACCATCAAATTGGTATTAACTGATCAACACGTAAGTGCACATACAACAATATTATTTATTGGATGTCAGGCAGGGGAGAGGGGGGAAGGGGGAGGAGGGGACGGGTATATGCGTACACAAAGAGTGTGATGTGCACCATCCGGGAGATGGACAGGCTTGAAGCTCGGACTTGGGGGGGAGGGGGGAGAAGGGCAACATACGTAACCTAAACATCTGTACCCCCATAATATGCTGAAATAAAAAAAATAAAAAGAAAGCCAATCTGGGGGGTGGGGGGGAGTAAGGGAGGAACAGGTGAAGCACAGAGGATTTTAGGGCAGTGAAAATACTGTGTGTGACACTGTAATAGCAGGTACATGTCACTATACGTTTGTCCAAACCCACAGCACGTACAACGCAAGAGTGAACCCTAACATCAACTCTGGACTTTGGCTGATTATGGTGTGTCAATGTGGGTCCACTGATTGTATCAAATGTTCCACTCTGGTGGGGGATGTTGGTGATGGGGGAGGCTACCCATGCGTAGGGGCCGGGGATATATGGGAAATCTCTGTATCTTCCCCTCAATTTTGCTGTGAACATAAAACTGCTTTCAAAATTTTGTCTTAAAAAAAAAAGTTGATCTGACAAGCAGGTAAGAGAAGGGATTCCTGGGTCAGTTTTGAGCTTTGATTGATTGGCCTGTGAGTTTCTTACATAAATTAAGTGAATATTGGAGCTAGAAAAGTGTATCTTAGAAGGTAATCCTAGATAAGTTGTCTGAAAACTCTGATCCAATTTTTCTAAACAACTAGACTTCTTTGTTTCTCTTTACCTAGCTAAAAGGCATTGCCCTCCCTACTCTGCTCACCAAACCCCAGGATTAATTGGTTAGCCCTGAAGAAAAACCATGAAGAGTAAAAGAAAAGACAGACCTCGTATGGGACTGATTCTTGCATTCATATCTAGAGCACAGAGGAATCCAATCACCAGGAACTTGTTTGTTGATTGACAGCAGGAAGTGGACTAGATTTCACAAAAATTTTTAAAAGCTCATGTTATATAAGGTTTTAGGTAATAAGCTTATCCTCTGAAAATCTTAAAGACTTAAATGTTATATTCCTTGTTAAAGGTGAGTAATACAGTAGTAGAATGACTATAATCAAAATACAGATGATGAGAGTTGGTAAGGATGTAGAAAAGTTGGAATTCACATACATTGCTGGCATGAATGTAAAATGGTACAGCCACTTTGGAAAGCAGTTTAGCAGTTCCTTATGTTAACTTAAAAACTCACACAGTTTATAAATTTGGAAAGGAGAGCTTTATTTCTTATAAAGGGTTGCAGCCTGCAAGGTGGTCACTCTGACAGGCAGAGAAGCACAGCCACTAGCAGAGCCTAAAACAGGCACTTAAAGGAGGAGGGGCTGGGGATTTATGCTAAATGTGTTGGCCAAGTATACATATGTAACAGGTGACAAGAGGAGCTATGAATATTCACAAAAGGGGGGGTCCCAATGCATGTGCATTGAACAAACATACATGTTACGCATGACCCATGTTCACCTTGGGGTGGACACCTAACTTTTAAATGTATCATAGTTAGGCCTTATACATCAGAAGATCCTTTCAAGACACAAAGGCATTCAGCTGTGCCGTCTCTATAAAGCAGCCAGAACCAGGCCATGGCTGGTGGTCTCTTATCAGGAGGAAGTTACTGAAATCAGTCTCTTGTCCAATCAAAACTGTAGCTATGGCTTATTAGTCAGCCTCTGCAGTAGATGAGCTGCAAATTGTTTCAATATTGCTTGTCTCAAGGCCAGTGCGCCAGTGGTTGTTTAGCTGCTAGAGAAAAAGAAAAATCTCATGGCAGTTAGAACATAGTTTATTATTTAAGTGTAGGGGTGTGTGACTTAATCCTTGCCTGGCATGGCCTTAGGTCCTATTTATAATTTGGTATCTTATTGCCATGAATAATCCATTCTGTCAGTATTATGATCTCTATTTTAAACATTAATGCTGATCAGTTGTTGTGTCTAAATCTCAAAAGGGTGGGAGTATAATTAGGCATGTCCAACCTCCCATCCCATTATGGCTAGGAACTCAATTTTTAAGATTTTTCTTGGGTCCCCTTGGCCAATAGTGGGTCTGTTAAGTCGGTCGTGGGCAAAGAGGCTTAGGATTTTATTTTTAGTTTATGCTCAAAATATTAAGAGTTACCATATGTTACCATAGAGCTACCATATGTTACCATGTGATAACTGTGTTAGTTATCTCTATGGGTTTGCTTATTCTAACCATTCCATATAAATGGAATCATACAATATGTGAATTTTGTGACTGGCTTCTTTCACTTATCATGAAGTGTTCAAGGATCATTTATGCTGCAGCATTTACCAGAGTTACCAATAATTCCACTTCTAGGTATATACTCAAGAGAACTGAAAACACATGTACAAAAGAACACCTGTACATGAATGTCTATTGCAGCATCACTCATCACAGCCAAAAGGTGGAAACAAACCAAAAGCCCACCAACTTAAAAATAAAGAAAATGTGGTATATCCATATGGTGGAATATTATTTGGCAATAAAAAGGAATAAAGTACTGGTAAATGCTACAACATAAATGATCCTTGAAAACCTCTTATGGGGTGATGAGAAGGCTCTGATATTAGATAGTGGTGATGGTTACACAACCACCTACTAAAAACCACGGAATTGTGTACTTTAAAAGGATAATTTTATGGTGTGTGAATTTTATCTGAATTTTTGTTTCAAGCCTCCAACAGCTTCCCACAATACTTCAGATTTTACCCAAGTTCTCTGCCATGGCCTACGAGGCCCTGACTCCTAGCTCTCCTCACCACACTCCAACCACGCTGCCTTTCTTTCTGTTCCTCCAGAACAAGTTTATTCCTGCACCAGCTGCTCTCTCTGCCTAGAACGCTTTTCTCTCCATTTCTTCCCACAACCGGCTCCTGTCATTCAGTCTGACCTCAGTTGTGGTCCCTGTAAAGTCCTTCACTGGCCACTGGGACTACATCGCTTTCCTATCACATTATCCAGTTTAATTTTTTTGTACCACTTATTTTCCAAAATTCTCTAATGTATTTGCTTGGCCATTTGCTAAACGCTCAAGTGTATTTGTTTAGCAGTCTGTCTCAGCCACTACGACTTATCTGTCCAATACCAAGGCCACTAGCCACATTTGAAGTGTTCGGTGGCCACACGTGGATGGTGGCTACTCAATCGGACAGCACAGTACAACCGTCATCATCTCAGAAAGTTCTGTCGGATAGGCCTGCACCAGCGTGCACGGCCGTCACGGCAGGCTCCTTACTGGTCTTGCTCACTGCTGCTTTTCTGGCATCTAAACAGAGCCTGGCAAATAGTAGGCTCGGTAAAAGGTAAGTGATAAATGAATGAATTGAACGAATGAATGAACTGGAGGGTGCATTTGGTGGGCAACAGTGGAATAGGAAGTGAAGGAATGCTGAAAATAACCTGAACAGAAGCGAAAATAAGAGCAAGAAAATGAAGTATTCATTTAGGTTCTTCTCACCTCTTTACTCCAATATTTTATGAATTAATCATGATAGTCTCAATAGAGAACATTTTAATTATTTTAATTACTAGATTTTAGTAATTTTCCTGTTGAGAGAATGTGTTCAATAATGTAATTTGATACCAAATGGCATACCATTGTGAAAATTTATAGAACACTGTACATTTTTTAGTTTGCCATTAATTTTATTTTCATTTCCAACCTCCAATAGAGAGTACTATTGACAGGGTAGAAATTCAGTTTGATAAAGAGCCTTTGACTCTTAAAGAATTTTTAAATAATCATTCATTTCATCAAACTTAAGAGGTATTTACTCTGTGACTTTTTTTCCTTTAAATAATACTGAGTTCTAAAAACATGACTTAGCAGATAAAAATCATATATTAAAAAAGAGGAGACATTTCTGTGTTTTCCTAGTTTGTTCTTGTTTTTTGTTTTGGTTTGGTTTGTTTTTTACTGAGTACTGACACTTTGAAAAGTCATTACCCAAAGTCTGATTGTAACTTTGCTACCACCTTCTGGCAAAATTGTGAACATCTTAGAATCTGGCTAGAATGAGTTTCCACAATTTTGTTTATTTCTTGTTGTAAACTGCTTTCACTTGCATCTGTTGCAACTAAACATAAAAGCTATTAAAAGGCAAGAATAACAGAGGAAAACAAAATCACAGGCTCTCCCATCTCCAATACTGAAGAAATAAAGTTTTAAAATGTTTTTAATACCCAATATTCAAAAGTGGCAATACAAGAACAAAACAGTGGCCAAGAACACAAGGAGAAACTTCAGAAGGGAACATTTTAAGGAAAACTCTCAGCTGTAGAATCCCCCCACGGCGGTCTTGCCAGAGGCAGAAGTGATGCCCGGCCTCTTCCAGGGAACTGGGTTGAGTTGGGGGAAGAGATGAAGCCCATGGGGTGGGCACACCAGTGGTTGGGTGGAATGAGTCCCAGCAGGACATGTCAATGGCTCTGAAGAGAACAAAAGCTCAGGACTCCCACCAATGGCTGCACTTGGTCCCAAAAGAGTTGACCCTGCCCAACACTCCCTCCTCTCCACAATGAACATGTACTATTGGTGTACAGAAATATGAAGGTAAAGTGATACTCAGCTATCAAACTGTCATTCGAAGGGAGTAAGACAAATGGGTCGTAAACAAGATGGGGAAAACGTCAAGGAGAATTTACCCACACTACATAAGAGGAACTAGGTTTGGACAGAACTGCCCACACTAAACATAGTATACAGAGAAATGGCACAACGGAATACTAAAGCAATCTATAACTACACTCATGACTGAATCTCACACACAAATGCTGAGTTAAAGAAGTCCAGTGCAAAAGAATGCACTCTATAGAATCTTAGTTACATATCATAAAAAACACAGAGGCAAAACTGAACTATACTTATTTCTCCGGTAGGCAATAGATGGGAGCAGGGCATGTCTGTCTCTAGTAACAGCACATACACCCCTCCCAATTCCTGACAATTTCACTCAAGTTTAGTGTCCTTCTTATTGGCGTTCCCATAAAAAAAATTTTTTTAAATTCTTGGTGTATATCAATTCTGTAATAAATTCTTTTACCTATTGAAAATACTATAATATGGTATCATGTTATCCACAACTCACTATGAAAAAGGCCTCATTGTGCAGTATAAACAGTTATAAAAGTGTTGATCCTTGAGAAAGTCCTATGTGGGGGCAGCTGTGGGAGTGAGGATAGTTCATCAGTAGGATCCAATCGTCTCCTTCCCATCACTTTGCTAGATCCCATCTCTCAAAATTGCTTTGTCCGTGGTCCCATTAGGAGAGAATGAACCAAGACACATCCCCGGGTTGCTTCCAATTTCATCTAACCAAGATGTATTGCTGTGTCTTACCCACTTTGAGAGAGGAAGTATAGTGGCCAAAGTTCTTAGTTGCAGACAACAGAATCCAGTCCAGGTGGTTTTAAGTAGAAAGAGATTCGTTTGTGGGTATGTAGAGCTCACAGAATCATTGCAAGGGTTACAGAAATAGGGTGTAGATTGAGCTTCCAGGAATGAGTGCCAAACCACACGTACAACCACCAAGGAAGCTGCTACCCCTCTCATCATCAGGAAATGCAGAATCGGAAAGCTACCTATCCCGTTGGCCAAGAACGGCAGATGGCTTGACTCACTGATGCTATACTCAGCACTGCGCATAGGCTGTTGACATCAGTGACGTGCCAGCAGCATAGCTGCCTCTTAAAGTGTTTGCTCACAATTCTCTCAAGACAGTGCTTTTGAAACTTTAAGATGCTTACAAATCACCTGGAGATCTTGTTACAATTGTAAATTCTGCTTCGGAAAGTCTGAGGTAGGGCCTGAATTCTACATGTCTAATGAGCTTCCAGGCAAGGCGGATGCTACTGCTCCCAGAACCACACTTAGAGGAACAAGTCTAAGCCACGACCAGCCTAATCTCATCAAGCCTCACCACCCCTTTCACCTCCGTCACCACCAGCGGTCCAAGCCCCCAGGGGGTCTTCATCACGGTCTCTTACCTGCCCCTCCTCATGCTGCCCTGTACACCTCGCTAATCTGACCCAATTTTTCAAGTCTTCCACTGGGCCCTCTTCAATCAGATTCTGTCAGCAGTAAACTCTCTGGTATTCTAGTTTTTCCCAGAGTAGGAGACTAGGAGACAGGGCTGAGACCAGATGCAGGGGCTTGAAGATTGGGTGCAGGTGTTATAACTAGAGAGCTGATAACCACAGACAAGAACCAGCTTCAACCGGCTTGTCAGCTGTCTCTGTCACCTTACATGAACTCTGGCTAATTACAATATCATTTACATTGTGGTTTTAAAGTTTCTCTGCCCTTGAAATCACCATGACCATTCCAAAACAACCATATAAAGTATGAAAATGAGAAGGAACCCAATTCTAGGAATTACTACCCAAATTCTCAGTAAAAGCCAACCCCTTAGCCTTGAATATTCCTCCCCTCAATTATTATAGTAAGACTACAAAAGACCAAAAACTACTGTTTTCCAGTGCAGCTGCTTTTTTTTTCCCCTCCTCGTGTTATTGTTGCTATACAGCTGCTCTTTTTGAGCCTGCTTGCCAGCTCTCTCTCAAGTGTACGTTAGCTTTCAATTTAAAAAAAGCTGGTGCTTGCTTGGCTTATGTTGTGCATCCTGAAATTCTTTTCTCCCTCAGGATCACCAAGAACCTGGAATAAACCTCCACTTGCAGGCCACTAACACCCTCATTTGCCATGTATCTTGGAGGCAAGAGCCAAGAGATTCTCTTTGCTTCTTCCAAAGCACGCTTCTTGTCACAGTTTTCCTCCTTGGCCCCTTTGAAAAATTACACTGCAGAAATCTGTATCTTTTTTTCCCCCCGACTTTTTCCCTTCTGGCAATACACGGGAGAAATCCAGCAGACAGCACCTTAACCAAACTATCCAAGTTGTCACCAGTAATAGAGCAAGTAAATATCATGTACCTCCTGATAAGCTATACTAAGAACCTACATCCCTTCTGTGGTATCCTTTTCAAAAATACATAATCATCATCAGTGTACATCAGACAACCCAAATTGAGAGATATTCTACAAAATAAGTGACCGATATGCTTCAAAAATGTCAAGCTTAAGAAAGATTTAATGCTTCAATTTACGGGAAACAAAGAAGACACGACGAAAAAATGCAATGAGTGATCCTGGATTGGATCCTGAACCAAAAATGAGGGCACTGGTGGGACAACCATGAGATGTGCACGATTAGATAATTGTATTGTATCGATGTTAGTTTCCTGCATTTGATAGCTACATTGTGGTTACATGAGATATTAACATTGCAAGAATCTGAACAAAAGAAGTGTTTACAAAAATGCTTTGTACTCTTTTCGTAACTCGTGAAGTTATTTTTTAAAAAAAGAACTAAAAGCTTTTTAAACTATAGATCATTTGAATCCACACCAGCAGACTGGGCCCCTTACTAAGCCTCCCTGTTTCTGTCACTTACCGACCTCCTGGTCACCCGTTCCTCGTGTATCAAAGATACCTTCATTCAATTTCCTAGTCTCTCCTTTCCTTAACCTACTCATCTCAAACAAATTTGCCTCCTCCTCTCCTCAACCACCTCTGAAATCTTGAATTAAAGTACACAAATTATAACAACCACCTGTTATTTTTCCAGCTTATTTACCTAAAGTCCCACTCCAAAAATTCTTTGATGTCACTGAGCTCTCCAATCCACCAACATTATCATTTTTCCAGTATCCATCACTTAACTGGGCCCCCACATGTACGATCTTCCTTCTTTGCCCACCTTATATTCCACGTCCAACACTCTAAATATTCTCCTGCAAACACTTGTAACTTTCTTGGGTAGCTCACCCTCTGCGCCGCTCACCTGCAAACTCAGTACTGCTTCAACCCCACGACCCACCCAAATAGCTAGATGTTGCTGGGAAAAATAAAAACAAAAACAAAAACATGCTGACTGCTCAGATTTAGAATCACAAACACAAATCAGCACTAATAATCAAGTGGCACTAACAGTGCCAGATAACCCTTCTTCATGACCCTGGTAAACGCGCAATCCCACTGCTGAAGAAATCAAGTTTGGATCGTGTTCGGATCAGTATTTTTGCAGACACTTCATTGATGGCATTCCAAAAATCGTTGGGAGAGGGAGAAAGTGAAAGTTTGACATATTAATAGAATGTCTTTGTATCTTATTTTCTTTCTCATCCTGTATAATTGTAGTGTATTGTTATGATGCAAATAAAAAAAAACTCTCCTCTGGATTTGTAAAACAAAAAATTCAAGAACATTTAGGTCACATGTGTCTTGCATTTGTCTTTTTATATATTTTTCTAATAATTTTTTGTTATATAATATTTAACAAAATAGTGGTCCATGACCGATTGGAAATAAGTCTTTACCACAGAAACTAACAATTTGAACGGCTGTGGTCACCTTTAACATTCCCTAAATGGCCACCAGGTGGAGCCCAAGGATCTTCTCCCTGATGGCTTGCATGACCCTTGGAATGGCGTAGTGCAGTTGAGTAATAACAAGACATTTGGTATGTCACGAAGTCTCCAGTGTAGACTGGCAGAATTGTCAGATCTTTCCTATATACCAAGTCCACAGAGAAGGCACTCAGTCTCCCTTTTATGGGACATTTGTAAATACTGAATATATAAATATTGTAAATACAAACGAGGACATGTATTTTCATATAAGTAAATGTTTTGCCAATTGTTGGGAGGCTTCCCAAATGAATAGAATCATATCTACACACCAAAGCTGTTACAACTATTGTTATATCAAGAAGGCTGTTTGAGAGCCCTTTGTTCAATAAGTGACAGGAGCCAGCTACATCCATGCCAAATTATAAAGGAAATGTATAAAGCTTTTTCAATGCTCACTTCTCCCAGAATCAGGAGGGCAGGGGAATGGCAGAACAGAATTCTGAAAAATAACTAGCTGAAATCAGCACATAGACCTTGAGAGGCCAGATGCCTTGTATGTAGACCTCGTAAATATGAGATCCACAGCCAACAGAGCCTCCCCCACACAATAGTAATAGACAGCCCAAAACACTTCCTGTTTTTCCCTCAGGAGCCACTCACAGGACATTCGTACATTCAATGACATGTTGAATGCTATGAAAAGGCACAAACAAAATATGTCACAGCTTTCCATTCAGAGGTATAAGGATCCAACCCTGATGAGCCCTGCTATAGCTACAACCTGCATGGACGTTCCCTGGAGAAATTCATTCCTTCAGCCTCACTGGGAGAATAATAACAAAGACCTATCTATCACCATCACTTTTAAAAATTGCCAGGGCCTTTAGCTTTCTATGCATTCTTCCTCTGTAAAAGACTTTTGCACCACTGGGGCAGACAGCAAGAATGAAAAGCTGTCTACGGCCAAGGCTGACACCATCTCATGTGATGCGTTGTCAAAGTTTCCAGGTCTGCCACTGTGACTGGGAGTCTAATTTGAAACTTTTGTACCTTCCTTGAGGGTTGGCTCTGGCCATGCTTCAAGCTTGCCAACACCTAAGTACTCGGAAACTTCCACATCTCCCTATTCAACTCTGTCCTTGTTTTGCTTAGGCCATTTGGCAACCAAGTTGAACATGCTAGGAATGCCCACTCTGTCAAAGAAGAACACAGTGGAATGGCAGCCTGCGGTAATCATCCATGCATAGAGACAGACGGTAACCCTAGTTATTGCCAAAAATCTCATGTTCTTACTCATCTTGATTCTCTCTTTGGGCCTGAGAGTACAAAGAATACGTAGACTTGGAATGGAGAGGAGTTTGCCTATTAAATCAGTGGATCAAACTTTGAAGAACCCTTCTTTTTGGATTTATTTGCTAGATGATGACTTTAGCAGGTGGTTCTGGTCATTCCTTGACTGTTTTTAGAGGCCTCACAGGGCAAGGAGGACCAAAAACACTAAAAATAACCAAGCAAAGTTCTTTTACAAGACCAAAAATGGAGGTCTGAAGACATATTCATTTGATTGTCCTTTGATTTTAATCAGAAGGGCCAGGTAACACAGGTTTTTAATGCTGATCCATAGCAATTCTCTCTGCTAATCTTATTTGCCCATTCTTAGGTTCCCAATTTGAAAAGACACCCTCAAATTAAGCCAATTCAAGAAGTGTGATTTATTAAAATATGTCATTTCCAAAGGTATGGGTGAAGGTTTAGGAAAACCAAAGGGTAACCCAGAGTACCATCCCACAGCTGAAAGGTGACAGGAAGGAGTAGCTAATGGAACTCTGAAGAAACTCATTCACAGGAAGTCACCTTGAGAGGAGCGGTGATAAGAAACACAGCCAGCCTAAAGCGACCCCACCCCACCAGGCCCTTTTTCACCCTCTTTCATACACGTCACCCTCCCAAGATAGAGAACAACGTAACAATGGACCAACAGGGACAGATGGAATATATATACAGATGGAAATTATATACAATATAATAATAATGTATACATATTCCATCCAAGCCTCTTTGCCTTCAGCATCCCCTCTTGTCCTTCACCTGGTGGAAAGACTGAGTCTCCAACACAGGGTGGGAACAAGGTTCCACCAACTACCATTTCATTGCAAGTTGATTATTAATTTTCTCATATTCCCACATGAAACCTAAAACTTTAGCCAACATTGGTGTTATCCGTGTAACTTTTGCAAGAAAAAGAAGGAAGCCACAGAAAAAAAGGAGGGAGAAAGAAGTGACATAAAATGCTGTTGCAACAATCCTGACTTCTGTGAGGTCATTCTCTGTTGGTCATTGTATTTAATAGCTGCCTTTTCCCACTGCCCATTCCAGGTTCCCCTTAACCTCTCCCCGCACCTTAACAGGCCAGGGTTCTGTACCAAATGGGCATTCCAAAATCTTCATTCTTACAGTATCTGCGTCTTTGAAGGTCTTCTAAAAATGGATTGTTGTTGCAGTTTTTCATTCATCAAGACAATTGGTCTAGGAGTAGAAAAAGTCGCCAATAAATCCCCTGGCTACCAAACATAGCTCTCTTTGCCACCATTGTGTAGCAACAGTGCAGTTTCCCTTAGACAATCAAGATCAATCAACTCAAACAGTACAATAACCTTCTTCTTTGCCAACATGACACGAGAAACCCAAGAAGGCCAAAAGGCAATCTCCGCTGCCAATGTATTGGAAGCACCCCTCTCTTCCACAAGAGGTTCCCAAAACTTACAAGCTTTTCGAAGAATTAAACACGAAGGGGGAAAAGATATCTTTGTAATAGAGAGATCGGGCAAATCACCACCTTAAATAACCTAGTGATCAAACCTCACCATGACCAGTTGTTAAGCAACCAGGATTGATGTGCATTCTGGTGTGAAGTAATAAGAACGCCGGCACATCCTATGTAGCATTCATGCACAAGACATTTGACCTCAACTGAGCCATGAGGAAACAGAGAGACAAATCCCGAATATGGGACATACTACAAGACAAGTGGCCTGGACTTCTAAGAAAAGTCCATCTTATGGAAAACAAAAATAGTAGGGAATTAGTCTAGATTAAAAGAGACAAGAGACTAATAACCAAATGAAGTGCATGAACTTTGATCAGATATTGGATCAGGGGAAGAAATAAAGAACATTTTTGGGAAGTAGGGAAACTAAAATATTGACTGAATAGAAGAAACATTATTGAATTAATTTTTCTAAGTTGTGATAATATTGAGGTTAGGCAGAATGTTTTTATTCTTAGGAAAAGCACAGTGAAGTCCAATGGCTATCTCAAGGAAAAGCAATGGCAGAAGTGTTTGAATTGTGAACTGATCTAGTTGCTTTTTCCATGGAGTACAACTTTATTTGCAAAAATGATTGACAAACTGGTATTCAGATCTGGATGTGGCAGACATTTCTCAAAAATGAACTGAGCCTGTCAGCTCAAGGAAGACAACTAACAGCATTTATTGCCAATGATGGATTTCAAGTTTTCAACAGATAAATTACATATGGCAACTAACCTTTAAGAAACTACCACTTGTTGGCCGGGCGCGGTGGCTCACGCCTGTAATCCTAGCACTCTGGGAGGCCAAAGCGGGCCGATTGTTTGAGCTCAGAAGTTCTAGACCAGCCTGAGCAAGAGCGAGACCCCGTCTTTACTAAAAATAGAAAGAAATTAATTGGACAGCTAAAAATATATAGAAAAAATTAGCCGGGCATGGTGACGCATGCCTGTAGTCCCAGCTACTTGGGAGGCTGAGGCAATAGGATCGCTTGAGCCCAGGAGTCTGAGGTTGCTGTGAGCTAGGCTGATGCCACGGCACTCACTCTAGCCAGGGCAACAAAGTGAGACTCTGTCTCAAAAAAAAAAAAAAAAGGAAACTACCGATTGTCAAGTTTCATGGCTGTTACCAAAGAATATTCACAATTACCTGAGAAAACTATTAAAAGGTTCCTCTGTTTTCCAACTACATATCTCTGAGGCCAAATTTCCTTCACATACTTCAACCCAAACAACATATCACAAAAGATCATCTGCAGAAGCAAATACAATCTAGCTATCTTCTATTAAAGAGATAGGCAAAATGACTATAATAAACCTAGACTTCACAACTATGCATTATATCCATGTAGCAAACCTGTCCTTGTACCCACACCTACAAAAATAAAAATTAAATTAAAAAAATAAAGAGATTGGTAAAATATAAAATAATACCATTCTTCTCACTGATTTGTTTTGGAAATTAGGGTTATTTTCCGTAAAAAAAATGTTAACATGTCTTTATTCGTAGGAAATGCATACTGAAGTATTTAAAATGAAATATGATGTCTGCAGTTTATTTTCAAATATTCATCAAAAGATTGTATGTATGTATGTATATACATGTGTGTAAATATGTCTGTATGTGTAAATGGTATGAATATTTGGTCTTTATCCCTGGTTCTTAGCACACAGCTCCTAAAACCAAATTTTTGAATGAGAAGTGATAAGCATCTTTTGGTCTTTCATTCTAATGAGGTGACTTTTGGCAGGACCCTTAGATAACTTCAGAGTGGGGGCTGGTTGCCAGAAAGACAAAACCTTGATTAGAAGCTTGGAACTTTCAGCTCTACCTCCCAACCTCTGGGGAGGGCAGAGGGACTGGGGGTTGAGTCAATCACCAATGGCCAATGATTTAATCATCCAGCCTATATAATGAAGTCTCCATAAAAACTCCCTAAATGATGGGGTTCAGAGATTTCAGGGGCTGGCAGGGTGACACTCCCAGAAAAGGCATGGAAGCTCCACACCTCTTCCTCCATACCTTGCCCTATGCATCTTTTCCACTTGGCTGTTCCTGAGTTGTATCCTTTATAATAAACCACTAATAGTGAAGTGCTTTCCTGAGTTGTATGAGTCATCCTAATGAATTAGTGAACATGAGGGGTTTGTGGGAATCCCATGAATTTATAGCCAGTGGGTCAGAAGAACCAGTGACAACCTTGAACTTGTGACTGGCATCTGAAGTGGGAGCAGTCTTGTGGGACTGAGCCCTTAACTTGTGGGATCTGACACTAACTCCAGGTATAGTGTTAGAATTGAATAGAAGGACACCCAGATGGTGTAGGAGAGTCAGAAGTGGTGTTGGAAAAGACACTACACATATGGTGTCAGAAGTGTGAGTAAAAACAGCTCTGTATATGTATACACATGTATCTATAATTTACTTTCAAACAGTTCAGCAAAAAAGAGAGAATGTTGCAAAATATTAGAAATAGGTGAAGGATATGACTGTTCCTTATACTATTCATTCAACTTTTCCCTGGGTTTGAAATTTTCAAAATAAAATGTGGGGGGAATCAAGTCCAAGGTCGATGGGATGGGAAGCAAACATTCTTCAAGTAAGAGTGTTTAAGAGTGAGAGGGGCCATTTTCATCTACGACCTGTGGTCTAGGAGCCTCTAGGCTCCTCCAATAGATTGGAGAGGTCTTAAAATTCCTTCCTTCATTTATAGGCTGTCTTCCTAGAACAAGCCCTGTAACTCTAACAGGGAATTCTTGAGATCTAATTTTAGTAATGGAACTGGAAGCAGAAGGGAGTGGTGTGGCCTGCCTCTGCAGGCAATGAAGGTCCAGGGAAACTTTGCACCTCAAAGCTCTGAGCCCAAATGTCCCTATCTCCTTTCCCAATCAGTGCCCTTACTTTAACATAAGAGATCTAGTGGGGCAAGGAGTGGTGGCTCACCTGTAATCCTAGCACTTTGGCAGGCTCAAGTGGGAGAACGGCTTATGGCCAGGAGTTCAAGGAGACCAGCCTGAGCAAGAGCAAGACCTGGTCTCTACAAAAAGTAGAACAATTAGCCAGGCATGGTGGCACAGGCCTATAATCTCAGCTACTCAGGGGCTGAGGTAGGAGGATTACTTGAGCCCAGAAGTTTGAGGCTGCAGTGAGCTATGACGATGCTACTACACTCTAGCCTGGGTGACAGAGGGAGACCCTATCTCACCAAAGAGAGAGAGAGGGAGAGAGAAAGAGAGAGAGAGAGATCTAGTGGGACTGAGCACATAATTGGTGCTGCAACTCTGTAGCCCTTACAACCACCCTGGGCTTGTCCCAGAACTTCCCTGCAACCACAGAAGATGAAAGACTAATTCAAAGCTGCCATGGAGACCCTCTAGCTCTTTATTTTTTATTTCTATGTTCACAGCTCTTTTTTTCCCTATATGCCTATCACTAGGGCTGTCAGAAGATGTCTACAAAATCTTTATAGCCACAACTCACTATAATGATGAAGTGTATCTGATTATCAAGATTTTGCCCTCCAACTGCACTTCATTCCGTGGTATTACACAATGATAGTTTTAGCTGTGGTGCCACTATATACCATGGGTTATTTGTGTCCCATTGCTCCCCTGCTCCCAAATGACATTAGCCCTGTCTTCTCCAAACACAATTTTGAGGGTCAGTTTCCTGGGGCCATTTCTAGTACCTATTACTGTAGCAATCCTGGTGCCAACAGGAAGATGTTGCACTCAAATCACAAGGAGGGGTGCAGCAGTTCATTTTCAGTGTCCAATTTGATTAAATTAAGGGATACACAAATAGCTGAAGTATTACTTCTAGGTATGTCTCAGGGTATTTCCAGAAAATACTGGCATTGGAATTAGTGGGCCAACTAAGGAAGATCCACTGTCATCCATCGTAAGCAGGTACCTACCATCCAATTGGCTGAGGGCCCAGACAGACCAAAAAGGTGGAGGAAAGGCAAATTTGCTTGTTCCCTCTCCTGGAGCTAGGACATCCGTCTTGTCTTCAGACATCACAACTCCAGGTTCTGCAGCCTTCAGACTTGCACCAGTGGCCCCCCAGGTTCTCAGTCCATTAGCCTCAGACTGACAGTTATACTATCGATTCCCCTGGTTCTCAGGCCTTTGAGCATGGACTGAGCCATGCTAACAGCTTCTCTGGATCTCCAGCTTGCAGACAGCGTATTATGAGACTCAGCCTCCATAATGGTGTGAGCCAATTCCCCTATTAAATGCCCTCTTATACACCTGTATCTATATCCTATTGGTTTTATTTCTCTGTAGAACCTAATACAGAAGGTGTAACAGACCATTTAGAAGTATGAGTACAGAAACACCACAGAGATAATAAGGTAAGCAGGGCTAGTTAACAGATTAGGCCCAAAGGGACAGTTAAGGGAGTAGCTACCGGAAATCAGGAGAGAACTGGATAGAGGTCCTCTTTAGTAGAGGGACTCAGCCAGCCCAAGGTGACCTTGAAGGGAGGGAGGGAGCCAGAGGAATAAATGTCTGAGCTAATGTTCCTCTCTCTCCAGTTTCCCAGTGGGGCTTTGCACTGGTCAAACCCAATCAAGAGCCAGAGAGCATGTTGCCGTGTTCACCTCGGGCAGCCTATTAGGGCCAGGAGATGGAGTCAGGAGGGGCACCAGAAAGACACTCATCACAGGGTGGAGAGCCTCTGGGTCCAAACCCTATGACCTTTTTGCTGCACCTGTTAGTAAGCTGGGAGAAGGGGAAAGAATAATGTCAGAGATTTCAAATTTCTCTTCCTTTTCCCAGTATTAACTTTCTAGTTAAGTTTTTCCCACTTAACTTCCCATGGTTCCTGGAAGTTGGCAGAGACCGGGCCAAAAAGAAATTCTAGTATCTATACTCAAGAATAATTCAATTTACCTCTATTTCAAGAGTTCTGGCCAGAGACAGAGTCTGACAGGTGCAAACCAACACAAATTTTATCTTAGAGTAAGCCTTGATTAAAGGGTTCGACAGAGTCACCTGTGCCCTCACATGCTGCCATGTGCTGGGGATGCAAGTGTGCTGCCCTTTCTGCTGCTGCAGGGAATGTGGTGAAATGGTTGTAAGAAATCAAACAGGCTTCACTGGGTCAGATGCTAATCCTAGTTTACGATGCAAGACAGTAAGAATCAGGGTGAAGGTTACTTCAAGAGTCCATTAGTAAGTAAATGAACAAAGCTTCTGCCATTTTCCAAGGTCTATCAATTAGGAACACAGGTAAATATGGGCCCAGGTTTTGGAGTTAGCCAGTTACGGAGTTCAAATCCTCCCTCTGCTACTTACTGTGTCACTCTGACCAAGTCAACTATTCTCTGGAAACTTCAGTTTCCTCACCTGTAAAATGTAGGCAGTACAAGTGAAAATGATGATGGGAAAATAAAGGCCTAACATCTGTCCCTGTCCAGGCTTCTCCACCCTGACACTCAACAAATAGGGGCTGTTAATCCACATCCACCATATGCCAGGCTCTCCACTGGGAAATCCATAGTAAGGGATGGTTTACATAAACCCAGTTATAGTGCTACTGTCTTTGCAAAGATAAAAAATTCCCAAACCTGAGAGTCTAACCCAGATTTTTTCAATACTTACAGAAAACAGTTCTAAGTACTCTTGAGTTCCCCTAACCCCAACCTTCCAGAGATTGATAGTTGAAAATGCTGCAAAACGTTTCTTCAGTGCATTTTAGTATTTCTTTTAAATTTATCATGCCCATCAACCTTTTGGAGGCAGTTTTCTAATGGAACTGGCTTGCGGACAACACTACTTTGAACACCTCTTTACAGCAAGTAACAGCTTCCTTTCTACTCAGAAATTCAAGAACCATTGTTATAGGACTCGAATGCTTTCAAACGGTTCTCAGTTGTTTCTAAGAGCTTTCTCTGCCTATCGATTAATGGCTCTGTAGTGGACAAGAAGCATTTCCTCATATTCAGAAGAAAAAAAAAGTCATAGGTCAAAAAAAGATCCATTTATGAGTGCTTGGACATCAAAAGTCCTTTGTTTCTGAATCAAGAATTTTTAAGAAATTCATAGGATTTCTAAAATTATTTTTCAATTAATAATATATAGAGGATTGGTCTTCAAACTTGAATACTAGGAGATATTTTTCATCCCAGATTGAGGGCTGAAATCCTCAAAAACTTCAGAATTCTGCTACATATCTTCTTACTATCTTTTATCCTTTTGTATCTCTCAAGTGTAAATAAAACATTTTTTTCTCTTCACCTTCCAGAGCCAGTAGTAAAGAAGCAACAGAGCTCATGACTTAAGAACAATAAAAGCTTAGCATGACTGATGCCAGCTCCCAAACCCAGGCCTTAGTCTGCATCTGAGCTTAGCTGTGGAAGTAAAGCTATGAGAATCAAGTGATCAGACTCTACTTTTCTAAGTAGAAAAGTAAAGTAGGTCATACATTTTTTCTTTAAAATTATTAAAAGTACTCATGGTTCAGGTGGTACTTAGAAGTCACCAGAAAAAAAGTGGGAAGTGATTGAAACTCCCAACCTTTTGTAGCTGACACCAAAGGTCAATTTAAATATGGCTGAAAGAAGCCAACTGTGTACCCTCACTTAAATGCCACACGCTGTATCTCAATCACACACTGTCCTTGATCCCACACCCTTCTCACTACCATTCCATTTTTCTGTATCCTTCATAGCCAAGCTGTTCAAATGAGTTGTCTACATACCCTGTCTCCATTCCTCACTCAACCAGCCTCTGCCCTCCCTACCCTTGTTACAATCACCAATGGCATTCATATTACCAAATCTTCAGAAACGTCAAGGTTGGAAAAGTCAAGGAAAAACTGAGGAACCGTCAAACCAAAGGAGACTCTATTGGAACTGCCCAAATTCGAATGGAAGTCTCTACGTACAAGAGAGTTCTCTGTACCATTCTTGCAACAACTAC
Organism: Avahi laniger; assembly: GCA_963575035.1. Lineage (NCBI taxonomy): Eukaryota > Metazoa > Chordata > Mammalia > Primates > Indriidae > Avahi > Avahi laniger. The sequence goes on along the minus strand of CAUYSK010067734.1, from coordinate 4,112 downwards.
ATATTTGGAAAATAAAGCCAGAATAGGAGCTATTAAAAGATTCAAGCTTATCTAAGAGAGGGCAAAACTACAACTGCACATCACTTTCCGATACGTAAGTTCCTTACATGCACAATTTCAGCTGAGTTCTGGGCTTGGTATACAGTCTTTCCGTTACCAAGGGATGTTATAGTATCCGATTGTTGATATTCAGGGTACTTTTTTTCTCCAGCAGAGTAAGAGAATGGAAGTGATGTAAATCAATTCCTAAGTTATCCAGCTGGAGGATAAACCACTTAAACTCTCTATCAAGAGCCTAAGAGTGAAATGAGATGAGCATTTCACTAACCCACGACTAAAATGGCTGTAAAAGCAGGTCTGAGAAAGTCTGAACTCTTTAAGAGAGTTATGTGAAATGCGGGTGGGGGAAGTCCTGTGTAGCAAGATCTTTTACTAAGATGGACATAACTCTTGAATTGTTACATGATTCCACATAAATTTTTATATACTTTTCTTTTCTGTCCCCATAACACCTTTGAGCCATGTTACAAAATTGTCAAATCAGTGATTAATCGTGTAAATTCCAAGTACTACTTTTTCCTTCTATTCAATGGATTTTTTACCAATATATTTTACTAAAACCAAATTTACAGTTGATTTTTAGTGGAATAAAATAGGAGTCAAAAGTAGTTTTCTATGGATCTTTCTATTCCTAAACAGAAATTTAAACAAGACCTCAATATATAACTATGTAAAAATATTAATCGAGGCCAGGTGCAATGGCTCATGTCCGTAGTACTAGCACTTTGGGAGTGGGAGGCCGAGGATGGCTTAAGGCCAAGAGTTCAAGATCAGCCTGAGTAAGAGCTAGACCCCATCTCTACAAAACAGAAAAAGGCTCTGTCTCACAAAAAGAAAAAAAAAACAAAAAAAAACCCTAATCAAAAAGAGACTTCATAATTGAAAATATGAGCTTGAAATACCCAAAGGAGTCCATTACACAGTTAAGTATACTAAGGAATCGTGAGACTGCAAAGCACTTAAGCACTTATCCAGAGAAGGAAAAAAGAGGCCGTGTACACCTTGGTATTTGCATTTTTCTATTTGGATCAGGTAGATGGAAAAGACAAGCCCACAACACTCAGTTCCAGAGGTCCTCAGAAGATTTAACACTCTAAGGCATTAACCCACATCCCAAAGCATTCATACAGAAAGATATTCTATTCGTTAATAAAACCCATTCAACAGATAAATTACCCATTCATCTTCAGGTTTGTAAAACTGGGATAACACAAAGAGCACATTTCTTATTTTTATTTCAACATTTAAAATATTCACAGATGGAGTATTATATTCAGACATCTCCATGGAAGATGTATCAAACAAAACATACAGGCATTCCACAATTACAGAATTACATTATTTGTGACTATGTGAATGTTTACCCTAGAGTATATCTGGAAAAACATCAGTTAAAAAAAAAAAACTTCTGAGTGTTTCACTGGATTATATTTCCATAAAAAGTGAACTGCAAAGAATTTCAGGAAAGATACCTAAATATTAATCAGCACTTTTATAAAATTCCAAACTTTTATAGTACTCTTTTAACATACCCCTGTCAGGAACACTTAAATAATTTTTAATACTCAATCCTTTCTCTTTCCCCCTCAATAGCCAAGCCAGGATGTACTTACTTTCATTTCATTTTTTTTTCCTTAAGTCTTTGTTTCTAAACACATTATGTAGGATAGGTTGATAACAGCATCTTGACTAGCCAATGAGGTAGGAGTATTCTTCAAAAGTAGTTCTTAGGCATTTATAAAGCAAAGTAAAAGAGGATAATCAAATTATAAAAAGTTATTTTTAGTGGTTGTTCTTTAAATAAAATGCAAAGAGCATTGGAAATTGATCAAATGCTGCTCATACTTTAAAAACAAAGAGGAAAAATCCATTAGAAAGCCCTGATACTTAGTCTAGTAAAGGGCAAAACCTGAGTACAGGCATTAATTAAGTCCATTTTGGCATTACAAGGTAAGATACTTATCCCTCAAAATGCCACTTTGTTCCTGGGAAAAATCTTACCAAAGTTTAAACAGAAAATAACAGTACTCTATCCTTTCTTTTCAGTGTAATTTGTTTCTTCTTTTAACCCAGTTCTAATCATTTCACAAAGATTAATAATTTCAGTATATAGCATATCCAGTAACATATTTAAATAAAATTAGCAGTCAACTTACCAACTGTGCCAGAGAAACACTCCTTTATTAAAAGAATGATAAACTAGAAAATGCCTAGATAATAGATTTCAGCACCATCCCTATATTAGACTTGTTTCAAAATGCACACACTCCTAATTCATATAAATTTAGGAAATTTATCCATCGTTTCATCTTCATCTACACCAAAATCAAAGTTCTGTGTTCTAACTACCCTTTCTGTGTATCAGAAATAAGGAATACTTGAAAAATCTATCCAATTAATAGGACACACATGTTCCACGTGGGACAAGTGGGGGAGGGGGCTATCAATCAAGCATGTCTGTCTAAAATATGTATTTTGAACACACTGTACCCATTATTTCATGAAGACTAAACCACAAATTTATTTTATTAATTTGCACTGCTAAATACACTAAAAAAGTCCTCTAAAAAATGTTAAAAAAAAAAAAAAAAAAACCATACAGAATAGCTGCCAGAAAACACTGGTACCTATGTGGCCTGGCAGATGGTTTTGAAATGAAGTCCTTGACAATTCTACCACAAAATGCTTTAGATGTAGGAATCAAACTCGGTAGCAAAATAGTGCAACTCTCTGCTATGGCAGCCCTTAATGGCAGCAGCCATCTGAGATTTGCTACCAAAAATAATAATTTGCCAACACGAATTTTCTACATCTTTAAACATTTATTTTTACTATTCTATCTAGAATTGTGTCCTATTGATGTTATAAAAATCTCAAAATATCATGTGTATATCATTTAGTTAGATGAGAATTCTTTCCTCTTCACTGCCACCTTCTTTCATTTGTTATAGTTCCCTTTACAAACATTCTTTTCCTAAGGCACACCATGCCCTATTTATTGCTGTAAAGCCCCTGAAATCTGTGCCTCAATCTGTCTGTTTCATCATTAGGTTAAATGAAAACCACTTATCAATGTGTCTGCTAAAGCTTAGTAACATCAAGTCTAGAATGCCACTATCCAGTAGATTAACCGCAAAATAACCAAGTCTACTGAAGCAAAGGCCAAAAAACACAAGTATATACTTGATAAGCTCTTTCCTCTACAAACTACGTACATTACCTACTATGACAAAAAAGCTCAGTGGCATCTCTGGCTACATATAATCCATACTCAATGTTATAAAATAAAATGTTAGGCCAGTAAGCTTTCACAATTTTTATTAAATCCTAGTCTAGTTTAATATCTGATTTTATAGACATCATCCCATGGTGAACATGTTTAATAAGTGAAAGCAAATCAGACATCTCACCTAAGTCATTATTTTCTGTAGACTAAGCAATAACTACACAGAACACTATGGGTAATGACATACACTTGCTCAGAGTTTTCATACGAGCCATGATGCTTATCAAACTATATCTGCTAATATTTAAAACAGTAGATTTAGTGATTGTAGTTCTCATAAAAGTACCTTATTGACATAACATTTTGACAGTTTCACTGACTTTTCAAATTAGAATATTTTCAAGGAAAATAGTAAAGAGTGAAATGAAAATTGAACTGAAAGAGATTAAGTTATTAAAAGAAAATGAAGTAAAAAAGAAAAGACTAAAATATCCTTGGAGTGGAAAAGACAAACAAGTCTAAAAATTTGGTTGGAAGAGAACAGATCAAGTATGGATTTCACAAACTGAATGTTTATAAACACAAATCCTTCTTATTGTAAAAGGTGAATCGAAATTAAAAGGTTTATAAAACTGTTACTTTTGGCCTTAAACAGTATCTTCTGATCAAAAAAGGCCACAATAGCTGAGATTGTATTATTCCATTTTATTTTACACTAGGTGGTGGGCACAAAGCAATCCTCCTTAATAAACATGACAATTAGCTTCACTCAGAACATTTTTAATAATGCACATTAAAAAAACATATTCATCTTACAAATTGTTCT
>CAUYSK010067732.1:0-23318 GCA_963575035.1 Avahi laniger | reverse complement strand
CCCTGCAGTGGAGTAATACATAACCAACTTAAAACATCACTCATTTTAGGCTGAGTGCGGTGGCTCATACCTGTAATCCCAGCACTTTGGGAGGCCAAGGCAGGAGGACAACTTGAGGCCAAGAGTTCAAGATTAGTCTAGGCAATGTAATGAAACTCCATCTCTACAAAAGTTTATTTTTGGGTTTTTTTGAGGCAGAGCCTCACTCTGTTGCCCTGGCTAGAATGAGTGCCGTGGCGTCAGCCTAGCTCACAGCAACCTCAGACTCCTGGGCTCAAGCAATCCTACCGCCTCAGCCTCCTGAGTAGCTGGGACTACAGGCATGTGCCACCATGCCCGGCTAATTTTTTCTATATATATGTTTTTAGTTGTCCAGATAATTTCTTTCTATTTTTTTTTTTTTTTTTTAGTAGAGACGGGGTCTCACTCTTGCTCAGGATGGTCTTGAACTCCTGAGCTCAAACAATCCACCCGCCTCGGCCTCCCGGAGTGTTAGGATTACAGGCGTGAGCCACCGCGCCTGGCCTCTACAAAAGTTTTTGAAAAATTAGCCAGGCACGGTGGCACACGTCTGTAGTCCTAGCTGCTCAGGAGGCGGAGTCAGGAGGATGCTTGAGCCCTAGAGTTCCAGGCTGCAGTGAGCTATGATCCTACCACTGCACTCCAGCCTGGGCAACAGGGTGAGACCCTGTCTCTAAAAAATAAAAAATAAAAATTTAAAAAACTAAAATCACACATTTTCAAAGAAAATGTTATGCTTATGATTTTGAATGAAACAAGAGAAAACAGGTTGTAAAATGTATGTGTTGAACAAAACTCAGAAAGTATGCCGAACAAAAGGAGCCAGACAGAAAATCGTACACCATTATTATGCATGATTCCATTCATATAAAGCTCTAGAATAGGCCAAATCAATCCATAGTCAAAGGTATGAGATCGGTGGCTGCTTGCGTTTGGTTGGAGCAATTGCCTGGGAAGGGCAAGTGGAAATTCTGGGAGCACTGGAAATGTTTTCTGTCTTGACTGTGGTGGAAATTATACAGGTGTATGCATTTGTCAAAACTCATTTGAGGGTGCAGCCGCTGTGGAAAACATCATGGCAGTGTCTCAAAAACTTAAATTAAAATTACCATGTGATCCAGGAATCCTACTTCTGGATATATTAACGTACCCCAAAGAATTGAAAGCAGGGACACAAACCAATATCTGTACAGCAACGTTCAGAGCAGCATTATTCGCAATTGTCAAAAGGTAGAAATGACCCAAATGTCCGTCCACAGATGAACGGATAAACAAAATTGTGTGTTACATACATACAATGGAATATTACTCAGCCTTAAAAAGGAATAAAATTCTGATCCATGGATGAGCCTTCGAAATGTTATCCTGCGTGAGATAAGCCAGACACAAAAGGACCAACATCGTACGATTCCACTTATATAAGGTACAGAATGCGTAGAGACGGAAAGCAGAGCAGTGGTGACCAGGGGCTGCGGGGCAAGGGGAAGGGAAGTTAGCGTTTAATGGGAACAGACTTTCAGTTTGGGAAGATGCAAAAGTTCTGGAGATGGACCGTGGCGATGGTTGCACAACAGTGTAAATGTACTTAACGCTCCAGAACTGTTCACTTAAAAGGTAAATTTTACATTATGTATATTTGACTACAATAAAAAAATTTTAACTCACCCAACTACTCACTTAAAACAGTGCATATTGCTATATGTAAAGTACACCTCTACAAAGATCACTTAAATAAAATAAAAAATAAACATAGGGGCTGGAAAAATACATTGTATGTGTAATATGGTCTTAGTTTTATTTTTTAAAATGTATATGCTCACAGAAAAAACACTGGAAGGAAATACAGTAGAATGTTACTTGTTGTTCTCTCTGAGTCTTTTCTATATTAAGCAGATAGACAGCACTTTAAATTGGAAAAAAATGTTAATTTCTGGAGCGGTGAGGTCAGGCCGACTCTGGCTACCCTGGCGGGTGTGGGTTGGAGCCTCTGTGGAGTCACGGGGGCGAGAGACGGTATTGGCCCAACAAAGCCAGTGGCTGAGGGGACAGAGAGGAGAGGTCATGGACGCAGGTTGACAGGGGCTGGTGAGTGGAGTGAGGGGAGGAAGGGGCACCCCCGACGCAGGGAGCCCTGACAGGGGCAGGCTTGGGCAGGAGGGTGCACCTGGCACAGTTTAGGTGCCTGAGGGGGCGCCGGGTGAATGTGTCCAAGGGGTAGTGGATCTGTGAGGCTGGGCCTCAGTTTCCCCAGCTATAAAATGAGGCGCATAGGCTGGGCTGTCTTTAGGACTCATCTGCAGCTTTTCCAGCCAACGTGTCCATGAACTTGCAGCCCCAGAGGCGGTGGTGGGGACGTGCCCGGCACACTGCCAGGCTCTGCAGGACGCGCTGCAAAGGCAAAGCCGCCAGCCTTCAGAGATTCTGCGAAGCCCTCCTGGGTGTCACCCTCTCACGTGCCTCCTTGAACGGTGGGGTGGGGGCGGTGACGGGCAGCGGTTCCAACAGATTTTGGAGCTGTTAGAAAGATGAGAGAACATAAAACTGAGTAGCAGCTAGAAATCATCCATGCGTATTATGAACTGATACACGTAAAAACCACTTTTCCTCAATGTGGAAACACAAAAAGTAAATCCTGAAGCACTGCAGGGAGGAGCGCTCTGCTGCCCCCGCCCCTCAGCCCTTTGAGCCTTTGAGTGCGCTTCATTAACAGGTAATGGTTAATTTAAGAGTGTGTCCTGCGGAGGGGGGCCACATAGACCTGGGTTCAAATCCCACCTCTGCCCCTTGCCGGCTCTGGGTCAGGCAGCATGAGGCCCCATTTCGCAGGCGTGGAGCGGGGGTAGTGGCAGTTTCTACCTCGCAGGCTTACGAACTGCAACACGCAGGGCATCTCAGCACAGTGCCAGGTACATGGGGCCGCTCAGCCACGTCAGCTGTTGTTACCCCTAGGGGAGGAGGCAGCGGCAACAGATCAGGATATGCTGAGTGTCACAACCCAGGCAGGTCATTTCAGAGCGACATAGGCTCCTGGGAACTGACACTCTCACCTGACAGGTCAAGCCAAGAAATGGGGCCTGTGTGGCTCAGGGTCACCCAGGGATAGGGGAAAAGACTACCCTCGCAGGTCTAGAGATGTGTGCAATGCCAGGAGGTATTATGCAATTTCATTTTGATTAAAATAGGATGACAAATGCCTCTCATGTCCTCAAGACAGAGGATAATGTCTGTGTAATGACATTTTATGCTTGCAGAGAACCTTATTTTCTCTAAGAACTTTCACACTGTTATTAATCAAGAGAATTTTTCATGAGGAAATTTTAAAAAGTAAGGTGCGCTTAACCAGTTGACTATTACTACCACCTGCTACTATTAGTAGTAGCATTAGTACTAGTACTAGTAATAAATACTGCAGTAGCAGTAATTACAATAACAGCGTGTACTGACTACCTCCATGTGCCAGGGCGTTATGTACAAAATCTCGTTGACTCCTTCCCACAGCCTCATGAGAAAGACATTAGCATCACTCCCATTTTACTGACGAGGAAACTGAGGCTCAGAGCAGTCCCAACCATTTCCGCCTGTGTTTAATCTTCCCGACAACGCTAAGAGGTCAGTTACACAGAGGTGGAAGCTGAGGTGCACGGAGGTGGTAGCGATTTAGCCAGAGGTGTAGGGCTGGTGAGTATGGAAGGTGTGGTCTGAGCCCGGACCTGCTGGATGTTGTGCTGAGGGCTGAGGTCAGCTGCTGGAGTCAGGGTGGCAGGTGTGCCTGGAGGGGAGGAGGAGGGGAGCCCACCTCCTCTTCCCTCCTCTTCTTGCTAGATCTGTGCGAGGCGTCACCAGGGGGAGCCAAAGGGCCCCAGGTCAGCTGCTCTGTGCACTGAGAACCAGGGTCCTGCCACGGCTGTCCCAGCTTGCCCAGGGGGCACGGAGGGGGAGGTGGGCAGGAGGCAGTGAGCAGCTAGATTCACTTCTCAATGCCCCATCAAACAGCCAGAGAATCTTTTCCATGGAGCAATAAGAAATCTCAGTTAAATAATGTCTGTCTTGTTTCTTTGTTCCTTCATTCACTCATTCGACAATAATTTCTTAGGCCCAGGGAGCTGTGGACTCAGACATAGATCAGCAGCTGGGGGCAGGGGGTGGGGTGTGGGCAGAAGAGGAGGGCTGTGCCTTACGAGGGAGGGGAACAAAGGGTGCTCCTGGCAGAGGGGGGTGTGCAGGCTCAGGGGTGTGGAAAGCAGGATGTCTGTGGGGCGCCCTTTGCAGCAATTCGGTGAGGCTGGGGCTGCTGCGGAGGGGCAAGGGCTGCCTCGTTTGCCATGCAAAGAGCTCACAGGTCATTTGCAAGGTGATGGGAGCCACGGAGATTCCCTCCCAAAGTCACTGTGTGATTCAGCCCTCAGCCTCCGCTCTCCCAGCTTAGTGTCCAGAGGCTCCAAGGCACCTTTTGCTGGGGCCCTGGCATACGAGTTCTCATCCACCCACCCACCCCACTCCCAAACACACACACCAGTCTCCATGGGCAGCCCCCCGTCATGTCACCATCACACTCGGACAGTGCTCTACAGTTTTTAAGGTGCTCCGAGAACATTCTCTGGCTTGCTTGCTGGGTCCTTGCCTTCTCTCGTGGACCTTGGCACATTCTCTCCGTCTGTCCTTTCTTGTCCATCAGGAAGATTACCTGTGCTTTGTGTCCAGCTCCAGATCGCCTTCCCTGGGGGGGCTCCCTGACAGTCCCCCAGGGCAGGAGTGACCTCCTCTTTCTCTGCTCCGTAAGCCACCTCCTTTAGTACACTCATGTGTGTTTCTCTCCACTTCCCTCCTCCTCTGCTCTCTGAATTCTCCACACAGACCACGATCTCCTTCTGGAAGGAGCCGCTTTTTCTCTGTCTGCACACCTCAGAGGGTGTTAATTCACCCCGAAACTTGACAAGAGCAATTACTTGGGAGCAGGCTGGGGACTGAAACTTGGTGTGAGTGAGAGCTACCCCTGGGCACTGGGAGTCACAGAATAACAGCCCGTCACCTGCCTCCATTCCCGCCTTGATTTGGGGGTACAGAGCCTGGAAGAAAGTTCTGCTGCCATCAAGCTTGGGGGACACCTGGCCGGAGTGGTGGGCTCTGATGAATAGGCACATTAAAGGACATTGTTTCTAGCAAGTCAGAGCCCCCCTCACATTTCCTGCCCTTTTTGCCCAGTGCACAAGGTATTAATAGTATGTGGTTCTGAGGGAGCTTGTGCCCCACTCCCAGAAACCCAAAGCCACACTGAGAGGGGGACAAAATAAAGCCTGATGACAGGGTCTCCCAAGTTAAACCGCCAGCCAGGAGCAGCTGTGCAGAGGAAAATGTTGAAGCAATGGGGAGGGGGCTTAGTGGAGGCAAGGAGCAGCACTTCCTTCCTCTCTGGCCTTTTTGGGACCCCCATGTCGGGGACCCCTTGTCCCATCCACCAGATCAGTGCCACAGCTGAGGTGAAGTCAGATTGGGAACAAGAGCTGGCTGGACACAAATGTCACTTTGCGCTCGGAGAAGACTATGTACAGAGGGCACATGAGCGTGCGTGGGGCTGTGTCCGAGTGACTGTGTGTGACAGCGGTGTCTGCCTACGCGTGTGGGGTGTGTTGGGGCAGGGAAGGGAGCTGGTGTGCAGAGGGAACGTTGGGCGCAAACTGGTGCAGGCAGAGTGGACAAAAAAGAGAAAAGTCTTGTCTTTGAGTCGGGCCTGGAGGGCAGGAGAGAAAAAAGGAGCTCTTATTGGTGGTTGTCAAGGAGATGGGCCTTGGGGTTTGCTGAACTTTCTTGCCTTAAAGCGTCCTGCCTGCAGCTGAGAGGGGCCATTTATTTGCCGCCTCCCCTCCCTACCGGGCGGTGGGGCCGGCCGAAGGGCAGGGCAGGCGTCAGGTGTAGACCCCAGGCCGGGCCAGAGACGTTCCTGGGCCGAACGTCCGTGATGTTCGTCCCGCCCCACCTCCTGCCTCCTGTCCCCGGCCCCGCCGGCCTGTCGCTGTCCCTCGCATCACCGGCGGCGAACTCGTGGCCCGTCTCGGCCCATGCGTGGGCGGCGCCCGTCGGGACTGGGCGCAAAGGCGCATTGTCAGCCGGAGCTGTCCCGGACGCCCGGTGCCAGACGCGGGTTCTGCGGCTACCCCGCGACGAGCGCACTTACGGGCCATTGTCCTTTGGCGAGGGGTAAAAAGTTCGTTTGTTTCGAGCGTAAATTTTAAGATGATTTCACTGTTTTTCCGCGTCTGGCTCGCTCGCTGCTGCCTGGACCGCGCTGGGCACCCAGTGGGCGCTCAGTGGACACTCGCCGGCTGGCTGCGCGCAGTTCTGCCGCGCGCGTCGCGTTTCTCCCGCTACAAACGGGGGGCGCCGGCCTCTCCCGACCTCCGAGAGCCGCTTCGCAGCCCCCTCGTCTGCCTGGAGCGCTGGCGGCGGGGAAGGCGCTGCTCCGGGGGCGACCACCCTCGACGATTGGGGCCGCCGGGGCCAAGGGCGGGGGGCAGCCCCGAGCAAGCCCCAGCCGGGTCAAGACGGAGCCCCCAGAGGCCGCGCGAGCCAGCCCGGCCCCCACCCCCCACCTGCCACCGCCCCGAGGGGAGGGGGCCGCCCCGGACGCCCGCCCCGCCCCCCGAGGGCCGGCCGGTCGCGCCCATTGGCCGTCCGCATGAAGAGCCCCGCCCCCTGCCGCCACGGGCCAATGAGCGCGCGCTGTCAGCTCGTCAGCCGCGCCGGCTCGCTGGCTTGGGATCCCGAGCCCTGGAGGGGCTGTGAGCAGCGAAGAGCGCTCGCGGGAGCGGCCGGTCGGTCGGGTCCCCGCGCCCCGCACGCCCAGCCGGGCCCGCAGCGAGCATGGGCGCGGCGGCCGTGCGCTGGCACTTGTGCGTGCTGCTCGCGCTGGGTGCGCGCGGGCGGCTGGCGGGGGGCAGCGGGCTCCCAGGTAAGCGCCCCGCCGGAGGCGGCGGGCGGGGTCGCGGGCCGGGCGGCCCCCACTGCGCGCCGTCCCGAGGCCGCACCCGCCCGCCCCGCCTCTTTACAAAGTAACTTCTGGGCCTGCCCGGGGCGCCCCCTCTCCGCAGCCAGGCGGCCGGGCTCCTGCAGTCCTGCCCGCCGCGGCAGGGGCGGTGGGCCGAGGCCCGGGGAGGGAGAGTGAGGCCGGAGGGAGGAAGGAAGCGCGACGGCCGGCCGAGGGCCCGGCGTGCGGACCGCGGCGGGACCGCGGGGCCGGGAGGAGCGCTGCCTGGGGAGAGGGGGCGCGGGCGGAGGGAGGGTCCGGAAGACTCGAGGACGTGCTCGAGGGAAGGACGGACCCCGAGAAAGGGGAGGGGAGGCGATGGCTGGAGGGACAGACGGACGGGAAAGGAGGCGCAGAGGGAGCAGACAAAAGGACACAAGAAGCAGCCAGAAAAGACAGACACAGCGGTAGAGAGGAGACGGGAAAGGCCGGGGGCGCAAGGAGAAACCCGAGGGAGGCAGACGGACCGCCGGAGGAAAGAGACAAGAAAGGGATGGGCTGACGACGGGAGGAAGGGAAAGGTGGGGACGGACGGACGCTAGGGAAGGAGACCACGGAGGGAAAGGGAGACGGGGGAAGAGGACGGGGCTCCCTGGGAGGCTACGACCGATGGACTGTCATACAGGAGCGGTGGAGACGGGGACAGAAGGCGGAGAGGACCGACACGAGGGCGCGGGACCAGGCTCGGGACATAGCGCAGGGAATCCAGGAAAGGGAGGCGGGAGCTGAGGGAGAGGTCGGGGCAGAGGCCAGCGGGGGGTGGGGGAGAGGACTATTTCACGGGGACTCCCCGCCCTCCCACCCTGTCCCGCCTGCTCTCTGGTTGCCTGGAGGGGCTCCTGGCTAAGCTGGAGTCAGTCTCTCCTCCCACGTCTTTAGAGGAGTTCCCTCCCTTTCTCTCCCTGGAGGGGGACATGGCCCGGAGGGTCCTGCCTGCCCCTCTGGGCTCCCTGAGGTCTGTGTTTGGCGGCGTGGGGGGCTATTCCTGGTAGTCACGCCCTGAGTGTGGATGCCAGGCCATTTATACTGTTCCGTTCACCCTGCGGTCCACACCCCCTCGTGCCTGTGGGTGTCTCTCTCAAGCTTCGGGCTGTTTTGCCTCTGAATGACTGTTCCTGCGTGTGCCTGTCTCCACCTCTGGGTCCCCTCTCAGGTCTCTCTGTGTCTGTGTCTGTCTCCTGCTCCCATCCTCCCCCACAGGGAAGCCCTGTGGCTGTGCAGCCCCAGCAACTGGTCCCCAGCATAAGCAAAGCAAAGTCAAAGTGAGCAGCCTGTGATGGGAGGGAAGCTCCAGCCCTGACCAGGGAGCATGGCTGGCGGATCACTGGGGACCAATGGCTGTGGCTCCTCACGCTCTCTCCTGGAACTCGCCTGTCCTCTCCCTCTCTCCACCTAAGGGAATGCTTATGAGGTGTGTTGGGAGATGGCTCCACCCACCCCTCACCAACATCCGTCCATTTCCATCCTGATGAGGACAGCTACCAAGGTGGGAGATTGGGGTGGGCAGCGCGAGGGGCTCCAGAGCCCCAGGCAGTTTCCCTTCCCTCATTTCCAGGCACTGACCCTTGGGAAATGGGAAGAGCCTGTGGCCACTGCCCCCGCTGATCCTGTCTTAGAAGTGGCCCTTCCTCCCTGCTGGAAGCATGTAGATTGGCCCCCTCTGGCATCTGATTTCCTGCCTTTGAGGCAGTGCCACCCCTGCACTGGGATCCCTCTGTTGCCAGTTCCCCGGAGGCCCCTCGCCAATGTTCCTGCTGGCCCCTGGCCATCTGAGTGTCAGCTCTGACCCCCTCCGCCCACTGCCCCCCAGGTACCTTTTCACCTTCCTCTGGGCAGCTGTAGAGGATGGGCTGCCCACCTGAGCAGATGCAGCCCCGACGACTGGTGCTGCCTGCCGTGTGCACCTGCACGCTTGCTCATCATTCTCTTGTGTTTCTTTTTGATGCCTCTCTTCCTTCGGGGCTGGGCTGGAACCTTGGGGGCTAGAGGAGGAGAAGCCCTGGGGGAGGGGAGGGAGTCTCTTAGAGAGGCCCCACATGCAGATTTAGAACTCAGATGTCAGCCAGGGGAGTAATTCAGGGTGGACACTTGGGGACAAGGCAATCTGAGGTAGGGCCAGAGGCATAAAGAGATGGGGACATTCCGAGCTCACCCCTAGGGGGCTGCCATCCTATTAATGGCAGCTGCTGAGAGTCCCTTGTGCTGCCCTCCTGTCCTTCTGTCATCCCCCTGCGTTTTATTCCTAGCTAGCTGGAAGTAACTGGCACATAGAAAAGCTTATTCTGTCTTCTAGTCTCTGCCCCAATGAGCTCCCGACCTGTGACACACCTCACTGCTCAGGATCCTCATCTGCAGACTGAGGAATTCAGATGTGGCACAGCTAAGGTTCTTCTGGCTGCACTGTTCTAGGCCGCGAGGGTCCTCTTTCTGTCTCAAGCGTGTGTGTGTGTGAGAGAGAGAGAGACAGAGAGAGAGAGAGGGAGGGAATGCTGGGGTGTATACACAGACACACAGGGTCTGTTTTGCCTTACTTTGGCATGGCTCTTCCAGACTGGACCTGTACTTGTGTGTTGGGGCAGGAGGTGGGAGTGCCAGGGCCCTCACCCTAGACAGAACTTCAGTTTAGGAGTCAGGATATGAGAACCAGGTCGCACCTAGATTTCTGAGGAGGGGGGGAGGGACGACTGGGGAGACTGGAACCATCAGTCAGCTGGGTTAACCCAGTGAGGGTGTGGTCCTGCCACCGGACACTCCAATGTGGGGTGTGGAATGAAGAATCCCATTTCCTCCCAGCCTAGGGCTGGCTGGGATCCCATGTTCACCTGCAGGAGCCTGCTGGCATGGCCTCTGCTCACTGTTCCACCCTAGCCTCAGTTTCCCAATCTGTAACCCCAAGGGACTGGAGTTAAATCCTCCAAGGACCCTTCTGGCTCTAAATTCTAGAGTAAGGAGAGTGAGGAGGGTTGGAGTGAAGCTTGTGGGGAGAGCAGGACACACAGAGAGGGGCTTTTCCTCATGTGTCCCTAAGCCTCAGTTTCCTCATCTGTTTGCAGAAGAATAGCCCTACCCAGTTGGGTTGTTGTGAAACAAATGAGGCCAGGCTTATTGTAGCATTGTGCCTGGAGCAGAGTAGCTGCCCCAGAGATGCTACCAGTTGCCACTTGTCACACCAGACTGTCATGTGACAGCTGTTGTTGTTAATTACCCCGGTGATCAGTGGCGGGCAGAGACGAGAGCTCCCCCACACATACCCACTGCCTGCTCCCAGGCCACAGCTCATCTGTTGTCCCCCCACCAGGGGCAGTGGACGTGGACGAGTGCTCCGAGGGCACAGATGACTGCCACATCGATGCCATCTGTCAGAACACGCCTAAGTCCTACAAATGCCTCTGCAAGCCAGGCTACAAGGGGGAAGGGAGGCAGTGTGAAGGTGAGTGGAGCCCAGCCCTTCCTGTTTGACGCCGACTAGGGCCAAGCGTCCAGCCCGCCACCACCGGAGTGACCGAACGGGCTTCTCTCAGCCTTGGGAGGGAGGCTACGGGCTTTCTGGGAATGCAGACTGCTTCCCTGGAAGATGAAGCTGGAGTCCTGTGGTATCTGATTCTCACCTGGGTTTGAAACTTTTTGTTTTTTTAAAGCAATTGAGTGAAGCATTGAATGATGTATTTGTGCATCTGTTGCTGACTGGTCATGTATGTCAGGGGTGTTAGGGCCTGGGGTGACCCCCTCCCTCCAGGTCCCTAATGTCAAGTCCAAAACTACCCTAGGTGGCCTGTAGCTTCCCCAAAGGACCTGCTCAGTAGCCAACCATGGCATTCATGAGGCTGGCTCAGGTCTCCTGTCTCCAGCTCCAGAACATAGACAGAGACTGGTGGATTTGTGGCATCCGTCTGTCTGTCCAGCTTTCCTTCCCTGCACCTGGGGTGCTGGTTTGACTGCCTGGCTTTAGAAGCTGCCTTCCTGGCAGGCTGAAAGTCACAGTGAGAACTCCAGCTATGTCTGGAGTCAGGTCTCTCCAAGCCAGACAGAACCTTGAAGCATTCATCTGTGAGGGTCTGTGCGGTCGCCCTGACCCCAGGGGTCTGGGGCAGAACGTGGTGTCACGGGGCTGGAAACAGCTCTCCATGACTGATGTGCAACCTGGATGGAGTCACTGATCTAGATCATGCCCATCTGCCCCCATTGTATGAATGAGGACAGCTGACATTCAGGGAGGAGAAGCATCCTTGGCAGGGTCCCCAAGTTTCACAGTGATAAGACAAGGACTGAAACCCAGGTCTTCTAACTCCCACTCAGTGACTCTCTAGCATCTCGTTTTCTTCTCCCTGGGACCTGCCAGTTTACTTTTTCGAAGTGTGATATTTGTGTTAGAAAAGCGACATGTTCTTTCTGCATGAGGCTTTACAGGGCTGGCATTTAGCAGGAGATGGAGATACACCTCCTCGGGATGCTGATGGTGTTTGTCCATCTCATTTATTGAGCAAATACTTAAGGCTGAATGCTGGGCAGATGCCATCGTCCTGGACCATACCTGGTTTGATCATATCCCTGTCTTGGTCAGGGCCCAGAAACCGCAGCAGGGGAGCTGGCACCTATCCACAGACCTCTGGAAGGAGGCCAGGCTGGAAGCAGATAGATCAGGCCATTAGCAAGAAGCCTAGTGGGACAGGCTGGCCCAGCCACTGGCAGGGCCTGGAGGCTAGCTTGGTGGTTCAAGTGGCACACGTGAGGCTCCGTGCAACGTTTTCTGATCCTCTGCAGGGCCTCTCAGACCCAATGCCCTGGCAAGGGAGGGTCATGGTTCCTCCCCCAGCCCAGCTCCTTAGGCCCTCTCTTGCCGTCTTCTACCCAGGAGGCCACACTGTGTCTCCTGCTTCCTTGAGGGCCTTCAGAGTCCAGCTTTAACTCCTCACTCTACTTGAGTCCTGGGTTGGGCGTCAGACTCTGTCCCAAGCCCAGCTCTGCCACTCGCTGGCTCTGTGGGCCTCCCATCCTCATCTGCTCGAGAGAGAAATCGTTCTGGCCTGCCAAGCATGAGGATGAGAGAGGATGGGGCTTGTGAATGTGCTTCAGGAACTGCCAGGGTCTCCCTCTCTCTTCGGCCGGGCTCCAGCCTCTGGCCATCATGTCCCGAAACGCGGATCACTGCGTGTCCTGGCGCACACATACATGCTGAGCTGTTCCACGTTGGTGAGCCCCAGCTCAGGTTTTCCCTGTGCCTAGAACTGCTTCCCTCTTTTTGTGTCCTGCTAAAGGCTAATCATCGCTTAGATTTGCCTCCTCTCGGAAGCCTTCCCTGATACCTCCACTTCCACACACACCTGCACATACGCACACTGGGCTGCGTTAAGACCTCTGCTCCAGCGTCACGCTTCTAACGATGGGTTATAATGACATGTCTTGCTCCCCCACTGAGCTGTGAGCTCGTTTACGGAGGGCCTGCCTTGAGCTCAGTGTTGGGGACACCACACTGAAGCTGTCAAACTCAGGCCACGCCCCCAGGAGCACCTGGTGAGCTCCTCAATTACGGAGATGCTTTGTGTTTGTCACTGTGTTCCCAGCTCTTGGGACAGGGCCTGGGGCTAGCATGGGTGTGCGGAAAATGTTTAGTCTGAGTTGGCTCTCTTTTGCCCAGACTGGCTCTCTTTCAGGCTGTTCACATTAAATGAGCAACCTGTGAGACACCCACAGAGGGGAATGTGGCATCCTGGGTCCACGGAAGGGCGTCTTGCCATGGTGTCATCCTGACCTTGTGTAATGAAAGAGGAGAGCAGGGACAGGCCTGACCACTCATGGGAGCCTGAGTTGCAGCCCACCTCTGATGTGCAAGTGTGGGTGGTGATTTGCCCTCACTGAGCCCCAGTTTCTCCTACGTGGGCCTCAAGTACTGCCCCACAGGTCATGCTGAAGATTGAGATACAGCGTAGTGCGCTGGGGGCCTGGCACTCAACACACGGTAGGCACTCAGTACACAGTTCTGTGCTCAACATACAGACGACAGTGTCATTGCCTCATCATCACCATCATCATCATCAGCTCTCACGACCTCTCACAGTGGTTTCAGGCTCAAGTGAGATTATGAATGGCAAAGACCTTTGAAAATCACTCAGTGCTGTATGCTTCAGAGGTGATAGTTAGGGTGCACCCCGGTCCCTGCTTTTCGAGAGCTTGTGGTCTGGTAGGGCTGCGTGAGCTGGAAATTCCTAGTTAGCAGATTCAGGATAGCACAGGTCAGTACCTGTCGAGTTTCATACTAACAGTATGAAAATAATGTGAG
The DNA here is from genome assembly GCA_963575035.1 of Avahi laniger. Classification (NCBI taxonomy): domain Eukaryota; kingdom Metazoa; phylum Chordata; class Mammalia; order Primates; family Indriidae; genus Avahi; species Avahi laniger. Next base: position 9,999 of record CAUYSK010067732.1, on the reverse strand, counting down.
GAACCAAGAGGAAAACGCCATTTGGTTACTTGCTCCCTAAGCCCTCGGTGAGTGAGTGCTGGCGTGGGTTCTGGGGACCTGAGTGGACCCTATCCCGCTTGCACTCAGATTTTCTCGTCCCTGGGGACCCACCCGCAGTCATCAGTCGGAATCAAGGCAGCCTGCTGGAGCATTCACCCAGAAGTCGTCAGATCCCTGCTGGCTTCCCCGGGATGACTGTGCAGGGACTTCTGGGAGCTTTGAAATCTGAAGGGTTTGTCAGGCCACATGCAGCAATGGCCTGCGGGAGCTTGGAGACCATCCGGATGTCCACTCCTCGGTTTACAGATGGGGAGACGGAGGCCTGAGAGGGCAGGGATCTTTCCTGAGTGGGGACTAGACCCCAGGTTTGGTAGCCCCATTTCTCCACACTGCGTTTCTGCAAGTGGTTTTTCCTGTCTGTGGCTTTGTGTTCCAAGAAGAGGGAATTAATAGTCCGTATTTAATTGAGCATAATGGTTAAAGCATTGACTTTGGAGCCAGACTGCTTGGGTTCAAATGCTGCCTGTGTAGCATTACTTAACCTCCATTTGTTTATCTGTAAAATGGACATGATACTAGTACCTACTTCATAGACACAGTTTGAAAATTAAATGAGTTAATTTATTTAAAGCATTTGAACATAGCCTGGCACATAGGACACACTATGTAAGCATTATCTGCTGTTACTGTGATGATGATGATGATGATGATGATGATGATGATAGTGGTGGTGGTGATGGTGATGATGACAATGAAGATGTTGATGATGACAGTGTTGATGGTGATTGTCATGATAATGGTGATGATCATAATTTTGTTCAATATGTGAAAAGAGGTGAAGCTTTTCTTTTTCTAACAATTCCCAGGATCTAAAATGGTTGGGAATGGGGTATTCTGATTCATCGACTGTTCGTATAAACTGTACGCATACATCCATATCCCCACAGAGGTGTACAGACAGGTGCACCCTTTATGCACAGATGACCCTTTATCAAGAAGGTACAATATGAGAGGTCAAGGTGGGAGGATTGTTTGGGACCAGGAGTTTCAGGCTGCAGTGAGCTATGATTGTGCCATTGCACTCCAGCCTGGGTGACAGAATGAGCCATACCTCACCTCTTTAAAAAAAAAAAAAGGAATGTACAATAAAAAATACGCGGGACAGAAGGCTTTCCTTTGTTCAACTAAACCTACTCTTCAGGGATACACATGTGCTCACATGCTGCTACCTTCTCCTGCAGCAGACATCAGTAATCAATCCCCGCACCCTCTACGTGGTCATTTCTGCAGTAGCTGAAGCCTGTTTTCCCTCTCTGGGCTCCTGCAACTGCAGGTCCCGAGCTGGTGTGGGGTTCTGCAGAGGTCGGGGTTGGAGTTTTGGGGAGACTTGCACCCTATCCTACAGATTGCATCGACACTGGTGTTGCTGTGATAGACACAGAGGAGGCGCTCAGCAAAGCGGGCCCCAGAGTGCGGCGACCACAGGGAAATGAGCCCAGACCATGGGAAGCCCTGTGGGGGCTGACGTAGCCTCTTACCCCCTTACTCACATAACCCTGAAACTTCGCTGGTTGTGAACCCCCATTAGCAAACTCTGCACTGGAGGCAACTTGCCCCACATTCTGGGGACAGTTTCTTACCACACTTTCCAGGCCACCTTGCCACGTGGCCAGTGGACATGTGATGATGATGTGGCCTCCACACGTTGCAGCTGTGTCCAGAGGGCAGTCTGGGGCCCCATGTCGTCAGCTCAGTGCCGGCAGGGGTCTGCTGTCGCCAGACTGACGCGGTGCCTCGGACGGCCGGGAAAGGCTCTGAGCAAGGCTGAGGGTGAATCACGTTTTCTTCGTGATCAGCTCTTGTCGGGATCTGAAGTGACTCGCGGATGTGTGGAGCTGGAAGAAACTTTAGAGGGTATGCAGCGCAGCCCCTGTGAACGACACGTGCCGTCTCTCTCCACTGCCCGTCCCACATACAGACCCATTTTAGCCCACGCCACACTGCACTTACGTTTTTCTGTGTCTCCTCCGGATATGGGGGCTCCTCTGGGGCAGGGTCTGTGACCTGTTCAGCTCCCATCCCTGGAACCCAGCACCGGGCCTGGCAAGGCTATGGAAGGCATTTGTTGAGTGAAAGGTGGGTCTCGAGGGTCACCTCCTCCAGGAAGTCTTGCCTGGTCCCCCAGACAGGTGAGCTACCACCTGTGAGCATCCCTCCTCAGTGCTCCTGTCACACTAGGTGGTGCGACTTCACTCACCGCCAGGCCCAGAGCTGGGGTCGGTGGACAGCGACTGACCGTTATCCATCCTGGGGGTTCCCAGAAAGGCCTCCCAGAACCTCACAAACTCTGAAGGTTTTACAGATGAGGAAGCTGAGGCCCAGGAGGGGAGGGGCCTAGTCTATGGATATCCAGTGTGGACCAGTGGCAGAGTTAGCCTGGGAAAATTGGGTCCAGAGAGGTCAGGCTCTAGCCAGGCCACCTAGGTGAAAGGCAGCAGGGCCTGGCTTCCACCTCCAGTAGCCAAGGGGTCCCAGCAGGAGGCCAGGCCCCGTGAGCCTGTCTGAAGGCAGTGGGGGGGCTTCTCAGCTATGGAGTGACAGAGGGGGCGGCAGAGACCTTTTCCTTTTTCACATGTCCCCTCCCTGGCTGCTGCCAGCTGGTCTAGGACAGGCCTTGGGAATGTGAGGGCTAGAGGCTCATCACCCCTCAATACAACTGGGGGATGACGCCCTGGGGCTTAGCCCAGCCACAGCTCACTCACTTTGAGCTACTATTATTTGCTACCCTTCCCTCCCTAACGTCACCCCAATATCTCTCTTTTTTATGTAACAGTTTCCCACACTTGCCAGCTCCTTCCTACCTCAGGGCCCTTTACACATTCTGTTTCTTCTGTCCCTCTTCACTTAGCTAAGCCTGCGCATCCCCAGCTCACCTGGCCCCTTGGGCATGGGTCTTTTGAAAGCTTCCAGGCCACCCTATGCTGGCCTCCTGGTCTGAATTAGCCAGGCCTGTCTGTGCTCATTCTGGGAGGGGCAGGCTCGGGGTAAGGAGGGGGCAGTTCATCCCCTTTAAAGGCTTCAACTCATTTAACCTTAATTGCCTTGTTTTCATAGACATTTGCTAAGGAAAAGGACCAAATTATAGCTTGAATCGGGTCTTACTAATCTTAATTAAAAGCTCTCATTTATAATCAGGACCAGGCCCCAAACGAGGAGCAAACCGCCCCCAGATGGCTTGTTTAGATAACTGAGACGCTGCGGGTAATCACCGCTTCATCTGGAGCAGCAGCGCACATCACCCCTTCTGTGTGTGCTTCATTTTTTAGACCATTTATTCAAGAGGTTTATTCCACTTGCAAGTTCCAACTCTGGCCTTTTCCAAGTGCTGTAATTAAAACTCTTGGGGGAAATAACTTTTTGTTTTGGCCACAGTATACCAAATATATTACTATTTTCCTTTTTTGTGTGAAAGGGGAAAAAATGACAACCTTCTGGCCATGAGAGATCACAAAATTAGCATGTATATAATGAGTGTAAATAGTCACTTCCTGCGTTTTATATCCCCAGGGTCTGCTTGTCAATCACTGAAGTTAGGTAGATTACAGAACATGTTATTAAAGCGTTTCAGCAAAACTCCTAATGACATACCCAGTGATCTATTTAGTTTAACATGAGAAAAGAAAAACCCTTAAAACCAATTGGCCTTCTTAGGAAATAATGTCCATGACCTTATTAAATCATTTTCATCATCATTAGTGCACACTTTTTTGAAACTCCAGATAAAATTCTATTTGGGAGGGCAGGAAAGGCAGTAGGAGGTAAGTGGGGATGAGGGGAAGTGGGGGAAGAAGGGGAAATTCTTCCCCTTCAAGTCTCGAAACATGCAATTATGCATGCTAACGTGCGCTCTGACGAAGATGAAAGCGTTCAAGTCCAGCAGACCAGCGGGCAGGAAGAAATTGGATGTGACTTAAAATTCCAGTCTGCTGTCAGCTAGCAATTAGGCAGTGTTGCTTGCAACCGGCCCAGCTCTGCTGCGGAGTTTAGGCTTCTTGGAGAATCCTTGGAGGCCATGTCCATTTTTAGGAGGAAAAATAAAAAGCTCAAGCTGTTGCATTTAAGCATTGGAGGTAAGTTTGCCTCTCTGAGCCTCAGTTTGCCCGGCTGTAAAATTTACGCACTGGACTGGATTCAGTTAAGGATCATCTGCATTCACTGAGTACCTGCTCTGTGCCAGGCTTGGTGTTGGGGCCAAGACATGTTTCCTGCCCTTGAAGACCTAACTGGTTTGTGGGAGAGACAGATTGAAAACAATGGAATCATAAGGGGATGTGGAAAGTGCAGTGAAGGAAATGCAGACAAGACTCAGTGGGGTGAAGTAGAGAGAATATGTATGTCTGCCTGAGGAGGAGGAGAAATCAGGGAGGGCTCCCTGGAGGAGGTATCATCTGCACCAGGTTAGAAAAGCAGAATAGGAACAGGTCACTGCGGGTCCTTCCAGCTCTGATGGTCAATGGAAGCATTTGTAGTAAGGATGTGGAGGCCGTGGTTTGGTCCTTGCTGGTTTGATGAGCCTAACAAGTTACTTAACCTACTGAGCCCTGGTTTCCTCACCCATCAAATGGGCGCCATAACACCTGCCTTATGGAACATGTGTTTGAGTAGAGATCTGAGGGAAAGGCCTCGTCGCCCATGAGCAGGCACTGAAGGCAGCACCAGTGCCTGCGTATTGGGCTTTTTTCCTCTAAATCCACATTTCTGCCAGGGTTGGGGGTCTCTCCCCCCCACCTCCTGCCCCCCGTGTCTCCGAGCTCCCCAGGTGGCAGCCCTTCTCTGCCCTCTTCCTCCGGGCCCTCTCGCCTCCTCTTGGCCGCTTCTTATTACAGTGGCTCTATTTGTTTTTCCATCAGAGGAATTCTAACCAGAAAAAACCATTATTTCTAAGAAAATAAACTGTGGGCTTGTGTGCCTTTGAATGCTACTGAAAGGGATGGCGGCCTTCCCCAAAGGCCTTGAGACAAAGAGGGCTGGGGGGCTTGTGTGTGCGGGCAAGGTCAGGGGGTCTTGAGGGGGTGCTCTGAGGGGTCCTGCAGATGGGCCAGGGCTGCGGCCCCTGGGCAGAGGGAGTTGCAAACTCCAGCCAGCTGGCTTGGACTCTGGCCTGGGCTGATACCAGCTGGTGGTAGTGATCGCTCCCCACTCCAAGGTCTGTAAGATGTACCCCTCCCTCCAGGAGCCCCCAAGCCTTCTGTCTGGGCCTCCTGCCCTTCGTGTAGAGGGGCGTTGAGCTGGGAGTAGGTCCGTGGAGACCTGGGTCCCAGCCCTGTGTGACCTGGGGCAGGTCTGTGGGCCTCTCAGCCCTTAGCGTGCCGACTGCAAACTTTGGGGGGGCCAGGAGATCCCGGGCCCCTTGGCCTCTCATTGTGGGCAGCTCCCTCCTCCAGGCTGTCCCTGCTTTGGTGGTGCCCAACGCCGGCTCAGGCTACGGGGGCGGTGGGTAGGCTTCAGCCAGGCTTAGCCACCTCTCCCTTCCCGCTGCCAGCCCCACGGGCAGACCTGCGCCTGGCTGGTCCACAGCAGGAGAAACTCACCCCACATGAGGTTGTGTTCGTCTGTGTCGGGTCATTTTCCCCCTCCAGGCTGGTAGCCCTGTGGCCAGCGTCCAGGCTGAGGGCATCCTCTGTCCCTCAGTCGCTCAGTTGCCCCTTTATAAAACCCAGGATGGTGGATCCGAGGAGCTCCAGGATTCTGGCTTACTGATTCTAAGTGGCGGTTCGGGTGTTCTGGCAACTGCGTGTTTCTGATATCTTCCTTTAGAGCTCAGAGGTGGCTAGGCCTGTGGAGTGGCCCCTCAGAGCCTGCAGTCTGGGGGCCTGGCACATCTCTCCTACCTTTCCTGGAGGGGCGGGAGAATGACCACGCCTGCGATTGGCGGGAGGGAGTAACAGACCCTTGACTCAGGGCTAGCAGAGCCAGACTCAAGCCTGGCAGGTCCCCTGGGGCCCCTCCTCACTTCTATCTCAAACACTCCAACAGGTCGGTTTTCCTTTGACCGGATCACTTCAGTGTCTGTCAGTCCTGATGCCTGAGGGAATCCCCCTGGTTTCTGGGAGCCACGCCCCACACCATGTACCCAAGCTGGGCAGGTGGCATTTGAGGTCAGTTCACAGTGAGCATCCTTGTGGTTTCCCTGCATCCAGGCAGAGCCAGCCCAGCAGATAAGAGCACTGACAGCATGAACTTGTTTTATTTTTATTTTTTAAGCAGCTTTATTGAGATACAATCTACATATGATATAATTCAGTCATTTAAGGCATATGATTCAATGCCTTTTAGCATATTCACATTGTTCATCCATTACCACAGTCAATTTTGGAATCTTTTCATTACCCCAAAAAGAAACCCCATACCCCTTGGCCATCTCCCCTTCAAGCCTCCAGACCCTCCAGCCCTGGGAAACCACTGATTTACTTTCTGTCTCAATTGATTTGCTTTTTCTGGAGATTTCATATAAATGGAATCACATAATATGTGGTCCTTTGTGACTGAGACAGCCTTAACTTTGAAGTCAGGGGCCCTGGCTCAATTCCTGGCTCCCTTTGTATTAGCTGTGTGATTTGAGTCAGGGCAGACAACATCTCTGAGCCTTGGTTTCCCTTGCTGTAAAATGAAGATGTTGGCACCCACCTCTCAGGGCAGTTATGTGTGTGGGGCCTGCAGATGGCCTCACACGTCATGAGGGTTAGTAAATGAGGCCACGGTCATGATTGTTCCCCCACTCAATGATCAGCAGGCTTGTGTCGAGCACATTCTGCCAGGTTCTGAGGCTTTAGCTGAACTGGACACCGTTCTCCTCCTCATGGACTTGCAGCAAGGAAGGACAGATGCATGAGCAAGCGAGGTCGGGAATGGTAGTGTCTGTTTGGGGGCCACGGAGCCCAAGGCGTTGGGAGGGCTTACATCTGCTAGGAGATGGGCAGAGGCTTCAGGGAGGAGGTCCTGCTGGGGCTCGAGGTGCAGAGATGAGCAGGCATTTGTGCAGGGGAAGGAGCTCCAGGCAGAGGGACCAGCATGAGCCACACGGGGGACTGGGAGAGGTCACCAGGGAGCTCAAACCCCATGGTTATCTTGGATCACAGGGTGGGACGGGGGAGGGAACCTTCCAACCCTCTGGCTGAGCCACGGTCATCGTGTGCAGTTAGGAATGAAAAAGTATATAGATTTGTGTTGGTTTTGTGTGACCTCTGACCTTTCCCGTAATTAACTGCTGGGCCCACTTCTAGCATTGTCTTTGCAGAACAGAAACCTGATCGATGGATGCCAGGGGTCCTCCGAGAGCCGGTCTCATTACTCAGTCATTACAAACCCAGAGCTTAACCCCGCGCCACTGGAGACGGGGCTTAATCCTTCCTGCTAGGCAGCCCGAGAAACTACCTTCCCGAGAGCGTAATTAGCCACCAAACCGGATTAAGATTTATTCATCAATAAGGATTCAACTTCCTAAGCCATACATCTCTCCCAGAATGGTTGCCTGATCTAAGGAGTACATGTTTTTCCTAAAGCCCCCAGACAAAGGAGAGGACGGGCTAGCGTCCAGCCAGGGAAGGGGTCTTTGTTAGAGCGTTCGGTCTCCACCGTCTGTGAGGAATGTCTAGAAAAATGCCAGTTTCGGGGGAAATGAGAAGACATTTTCAGTAATGATTGCCTAGAGTGGAGAGTGGGTACTTTAAAAATCCTCATTTTGAAAAGATTTCCTGATTTTGAGGAAAATGCCCTAAAATAGTATTAAAATAAAATGAGAAGGCACTCTGATTCATTGCAATAGAATCTTTTAGAACCTAGGCACCACAGAATAAATATATATTTTACGGAGCAGCAAGAATCAATTTTGAATTAAATGAAAAAAAACCAATTCATCCTACTTTGGGTTCCAAACCAGTACTGTTGGCACACAACCACAGCTATGGGATTGTGTGTGTGCACACTGCCATTTTAATATACGAAAAGTGGAACCGTTTGACTTTTCAAAAATCCCATAATGAGCAGTTCCCTGTGCTATGTTTCTCTGCCCTGTTGGATGCTGGGAGTTGTCTTTGGTGGGAATTGAATTTTCATTAAGAAAAAAAAAATCTAAGCAAGGGCAGGAGCAGGGATGCCTGGACTGAGTTGTTGGACTCCTTGTCAGTGCTTAGAGTACTGGCCAGAGCTTTTGTCCTGCCCACGTTCTCCATTCCTAGGAACCAGCTCCATCACCACCCATCAACTGTCACCATCCTTTGACCTCAAGAGCAGGTACACAGACATTGGAGACAGAAATAATAATGCACGTGACATCTCTTCCACACCTTTCTCCTTAATGACGTTTTGGAGCGTGAAGCAGCATTTTAAAAAGTATTCATCTCACGCGCCCTGAAGATGAGGACATGGCTCCAGCCACGGCAATAGAGCTCGCATTTGAACGCAGCCACCAGCTGGGGGCCTGGAGACGAGCTCCTCAGCCAAGCTATGCCTCAGCCTCCTTGTCGGGGAAATGAGAGCGGCATTCGTGCCCGCCTCACGTGCAGCTGCGTCAGTCCAGTCTCTGCCTCTGTCTCACGTGGCTGTCTTCCCTCTGCGTGTCTGTCCTCACAGGTATTCTCCTTTCTGTGAGTCTGCGTCCAGTTTCCCTCTCTTAGAAGGATACCCGCCATTTGATTAGGGCCCACCCTAACCCAGGATGACCTCGTCTGAACTTGACCACATCTGCAAAGACCCTATTTGCAAATCAGGTCACATTTGCAGGTCCTAAGGATTAGGATTTCAACTCATCTTTCCGGGGGACACAATTCACCCCACAACAGTCCTTTAATGATAAAGATCCAGAGAGCCTGCTCTGTCCCCTCCATTCTTTTACCCTCTCCCTGCCCCATCTGCCTGTTCTTCATTCTCTGGGCCTGAAAAATTGGTCTGAGCCTGATGGGTGTCTTGGCAGTCTATGGGGCCTCCTCCAGAGGAGGGGACTCCTGGACATGTTTTTATATTAATAAATCCATTTGGGCCTGGTGCAGTGGCTCACGCCTGTAATCCTAGCACTTTGGGAGGCTGAGGCAAGAGGATTGCTTGAGCCCAGAAGTTCAAGACCAGCCTGAGCAACATACCGAGACCCCATCTATACCAGAAATAGGAAAATTAGCTGGGCGTGGTGGCATGCACCTGTAGTTCCAGCTACTTGGGAGGCTGAGGCAAGAGGATCGCTTGAGCCCAGGAGTTGGAGGCTGCAGTGAGCTGTGATGACGCCACTGCACTGCAACCTGGGCAACACAGGGAGACCCTGCCTCAAATAATAGAAATAATAAATCTATTTGCTTTGGCAGAGATTATTTTTTTATTTGGTTTGTTTGTTTATCTCTTATGTATTAAAGGAGGAGACTCACTTGATTTAAAAAAACAAAAATTCAAGGCACAAACACAGAAAACTGGGGAAGGTTTTGTTTGTGAGCAGATGTCTTCCATCCAGGGCACATGGAAAGTAAAGCTGGTTGCTGCAGAAGCCCATGGAAACAGGGTAGGCCTGGGGATTTCTGAGGAGCTAGTCATTCTAAGAGTTGCTCAGATCTTGGGGGACTCCTTGGGGATGAAATAAGGCAAGAGATGAGAGCAGCAAACATTCTTGCACTCTCCAGCCCATTGGCAACTACTGTGATCTGCCCTATGGGGAGCCAAAGGAAGGAAATGGCTAGAGTTGTTTTATTGACTATTCAGCAATATGCCTTATGAGTATGGTGCTCAAATAGTTTATCATTTTGACAGTGGAAAGATTACTGTTAATAATTATACCCAGACAACAAGCATCAACTGGAACTATGCCAGGCAAATAGAAGTGTATGATTATTCTAATCAAGGGAAGAGACATTCCCTTGATTAGGAGGTCTGAAGATTCTCAGACCTTACCACCATTAAAACAGCTGGTTTCCAGCCTGAGCAAGAGCGAGACCCCGT